>JBAJNP010001106.1:0-69118 GCA_036877545.1 Yasuhikotakia modesta
GTTCTCACATTGTTGCTTCTGTATAACAATGGCAATTAGCTGGTCATGGTATATAGCTGATGCAAACTAAAGCCTTAAGATACAATAAGAATAGCTTTGACATGGCCTACCCTAGATTACTCTTTAATAGGAAACATGTCACCACAGGAAATTAATGCACGCAACCCTCTATTTATATGACAACCCTCAGCATTGTTTGTGAAATATTTTGTGAACTTGTGAATGTATTGCATGCTTTGCAGAAAGACTGTTTATGAAGGATGGGGCAACATCAGCTAGACCCATGGCCTGTGAGTAAGCACTGTTTCTTATTCATTTCACATGCAAATCTGTTAGCCAATCATATCAGAGGGCATCTACATAGACGTAAAGGCTCAGCAGCCAATAACAGCGCCTATAATTGTGTCAAAAACAGAGTCATGTGAGATTAACTCAAGAGCTGTTAGTACAAAACAAAATCTGCCTGGTTTATGCATAATTTTCTAATCTGATAATATTTTAAGCTCAATGTGACCCCTTTAGTCTGACTGGGATTCTTGAAATCGTACTGTTACATTTTAAAGGTGCTTAGCAATGCATGCTAAATAAATGTCAAAACCCATTTTATTATTATTTTTTTGCTGTTTGTTTTGGGATCTCAAAGGTTTATTGCAAAGTCTTGTTTGTGAGCTGACATTCCCTTCATCCATTCAAGGAAAAACAATGTAATACTTCCTCTTTTTACATGCTAAACTGACTTTAAACGTTAAACTGACAGGCATGTGGGCTAAACATTTAGGCGTGTTCAGTTCAGGTATGCAATTATCATGTAGGACACAGAGTAGCAGATTAGGAAAAGAGAAAGGGGGCTAGGAAAGCCGTGCAAATGTGGAGCCCTGGAGCAAAAACAGGACAACACTGTTGTTCCAGGATGGAGGTGTGAACACGGCAAACTGTTGCACAAAGAGACATAAAACTTGAAAGAGAGAGAGAGAGGGAGGGTAGGCTAAGTAGGACTGGGAGGAGGCATGAGTATGACCTCTTTCTGTCGCTTCTCAGCTCTCTCCTGCTGATTGGCTGAGAGACCTGTCAGTCACTTCCGAGCTCTGGGAGGTTCTCACAGCAGGGAGGCGGAGATGGGAGGAAGAGGGAGTGTCCATGGGTAGTTTTCTCACAGAGACAGAGCAGACCCTGCTCAACACGACAAGAAACTGAAACACAGCCTGACTTGCAAAGCAAGCCAGCCCAGGAGCTGTCTCTCTGGCTTTTGCTTGCTTCCTGAACTGAGAAGAGAACTTTAGCAAATTCTCAAAGCTGTTTTGCTTCTTTGTTTTGTTTCAGAGCGTTTCCTTAAAGTTTGGACGTTTTCCTCTTCAGAGCTGCTTTGGAGTCTTGTAAGAACAGGAAGCAGGAGGAGGAGGTAAGGGCTGCTCTCAGTTTGAAAACCTAACTTCACTTATCGGCTTTGCTCACCTGCTGCCCATCTGGAATGAAAACACCACAGAGGAGCTTTCTGTGAAAGAGAGGACAAGGCAAAACAAGAAACTCTTCCTGGAAGGGATCTGCCTTTTTATACTCTAAGGGACACGGGGCACACCGCACAGACTGTCACTGTTGATGAGGGAATGTGTGCTTGTGTGTAGGTGTGTTGTTGTCTCACACCACCTGGTCTTAACCCTCTGTTGACAGTGTTTGACTCTTTGACTCCTCAGCATGGCCAACATCAGTCCCTTCATGTCTCCGGGACCCATATCTCAAGTCTTCTTCGGCCCGGGTGGCCCGTCTCCTCCGGGGCCAGTGGTAATGCAACAAGGGACCCCGGTCTGTGTCCCTACCTCTCAAACCCCAGGATTCCCTCCAGTGGACATGGGAGTGACCCCAGGGCCCATTGAGGCGTCCGCCATGCCAACCACGCCAGCCGGTGTCTCCTTCATCATACAGATAGGGCTGACCAGAGAATCCGTGCTTCTACCCCAGACTGCAGACTTGGCCTACATTAAACAAATTGCATGCTCAATTGTGGATCAGAAGGTATGTGCCACCCAACATATTCTATTTGTGTGAGTTGTGATGCTGTTTGCACTAGCGATTTTTGCTCACCTCAAACGGAAGTTAAGCAGAAACTAACTTCTAAGTTTCTGTGTTTCTGTGAAACGTCTAAGTTTCTGTGTTTAGTTTTGCAGATGACAAAATGTTGGTTAAGAACAGTTTATATAAGGAACTTCATAGTAATATTTCATTTAACAGTTTATATAAGTTTTATAACAGTTTATATATTTCATTTAAGAACAGTTTATATAAGGAATGTTTCATTTATTTACATTAATAGCTAACAGCATTAGCTAATGAGCAAACAGTGTATGTTAGTTGATTTAAATACACATTCGTTGTCATGTTTTTCAGTGTGTGTTAATTAATGTTAATGTGTTAGTTGTTAATGTTAAAATGAACATGAACTAAGATAAATACATGTTGTAGAAGTATTTTATTGTTAATTCATGTTAATGAAGGTAGATGACAAATACAAATGGATACTTACTGTAAAATGTTATTGTAAATTCTGTCCCAAACATTTACATTTATTCATTTGGCAGACGCTTTTATCCAAAGCAACATACAGTTAATTCAAGGTACACTTTTTGTTAGTACTTGTATTCCCTGGGAATGTAACTTCCTTTCTGTTACATTGATTTTTAAATCACATAGACTAGGATTAAGGATCATTAATTCCTCTTAATACTGTATAGCCTCACAAGCTCTTCATTTTATGGTTAATCATTTGAGCACTGAGGATTTCCTTTGCAGCAGTAGTGCCATTTTTTTAGCCTTTGACACTACAAGCCATGCCATGCATGACAAAAACATTTTTTAGCCAGAGTCAGCAGTTTAGCCAGTAGAAGTTCTGTCAAGACTCTGTTTTGTGAATAACATACCTAATTTGTGTGATGATGATTTCATATGAATTTCTATGAGGTAAATTTTATAAAAAGACATTTGACGTGAAGGCAGATCATATATAATGAATAAATAAGATTGTATGAATTTGTCATGCTAAATTGTTAATACTCTAAAATGTGCAATAGTTATGAGATTTGTCATGAGATTGTGTTGCTGTGTGAGCATGTGTTTGATTTCCAGGGAATGCATGGACTTGTAAAATTTATTCTCAAACATACTGTACCTCACTTTGAATAAAGTGGCTGCCAAATGCCTAAATGCAAATATGTGTTTAAAACTTGTCCATTAAACTGTTGAAATCCATTGCTAGGAGTCTAACAACTTTATTCCATAATGGAAAATCAAAAACACTTAGTGTTCTAGTCCAACAACAACAAAAAAAACATGTTCATTCTAACTGGACAAAAACCAGGGCATAACATTTTCATAACCTCAAATCTGAAGTTGTACCAAACAACTGAGATTTTATCAGCCAATCAGACTGCAAAATTATTTGATTATAAGATTTCCATGCTCTGGGCAGTGGCCAATGACTTGCTTGAAAGGGTTTATTGGGAAAGTTTTTTTCCTGGAAGCATTTGTGGAATATCACTCCCCCGGTAATCTCGTTTTGTACAAAGTCCCTTAGAACAGAGCTTGCATTCACACTTTTGGCTAGGATATAGAGTTAGGATAAGAGTTGTGCTTTCCCTATGAAAGGTGAGGATAAAGGTACTTCACATGCCATAACTGTTCTCAGTACTTGCTGGTCCACTTGCTGTTTATTTGTACAGGCTGTTTTTAAACAGAGCTCTGTTGTTCCTCTATAGAGGAACCTTTAATGGGTAATACTGATCATAAGTGACTGCGCTTTTTCCTCTGACCCACAAATCTGTTGATTCCAACACGTCCCTTATTCTGTCCTCTGGATTGGGATCTTTGTGAGTTTGGAGTCTGGCTTATACCACCTTCAGTGTCTTTCCCTCATCTCTCCTTGGCTTCAGGCAGAGTGAGTCACAGTGTTCCCGCTCTGTTTATTCAAATGGCCTCTTCTGTTCCACGGACACTGTTTTCCATTCATTTGGAAGGTAATGTGGCTACATGTTTATCCTCCCCCTTAGCTCAATTTATTCTCTTCTAGGGACAGTTTTCTCTCCTGAAGAGAAAGGAAGAGACTACAGAATTGTTCTAATCTATATGTAATGCCTATGAAAGCATTCATAGCTGGACTGTTTAAATCCAGTCCAGGAGGCCTCCATCCTGCAGAGTTTAGCTCCAACCATAATCAAACAAAACCTGTTCCACCTAATCAAAGTCTTGGTTTTGATTATATAACTGCCAGCTGTGTTAGAAGCTAAAGGTTGGAACTAAACTATGCAGGATGTGGACCTCCTGGATCGGATTTAATAGCCGTCATCTGTAAAGTACAAAGCAAGGATGGCCTTCATTCATTGGGCTGTCCCTGTTGTTCTTCTGCCTGCCTGTTTTCCCTGCTGGTCCAGCACGTAAGCAACCATTGTCAGTAGGATAAAGAGAAGGAAATGGAGCCTGTTTCCTTCCAAAGTGGAAAGCCATGGTGTGTCCTCTGCCTCTGAACTGCTCCCTGGGGCTTTCTCCAGAAGTTTGTGTTCTCACTGGAGGTTGGCAGACAATGCTACACCTCTGCATGTGTGTACACACCACACCTTCCCATCGTCCACTGCAGCTTTTACTATCCTTTAAGGGTTGAGCAGTAAGGAAACTGGCTAATGTAAACTTAATGTAAGCAGCATGTTTTAAAGTTTTCTCATCTACAGTTTTAGTAATGGACGATAAGATACATTTGTTACACCTGTTCTAAAATATTGGTTGAAGACCCTACAAAGATAATAAATAAAAAAAAGATTTGGTGCTTTTAGTCAATGCTTGTTAGCGTTCAGGCTATTTTGTGTCAGTGTAGTTATTGACAACTTCAGTAAGCAAATATTTGTCTACAACAGTCTTTCTCTCATGGGAAAATGGGTTAAAAGTATTGATGACTCATCCTGTAATACACAGATCTTTGAGTCCCTTCCCCCCAATACCACCTGCAACTGACTAGCAAGAAGCAAATAATTGTTCTTGGCTTAAACACAACTAAACATAGCCAAGATGCAGCTAAAGCCTTATTTAAAGATGCTGCCCACAATGTGTCCCACCCAGATATGCTGTTTAAATAAAAATGACAACACAGGAAAGCACACTGTGATTGTCAAACAGTTTAATGAAGTTATGTAGTTTTGTGTCTTATCACATTCTTCTTTTATGGTCATTTTTAACCTCTGATTCTCTATGGTTAAATCTGCCAGAATCATTAACTAATTTGTCACACGATCTTACCATCACATTAACAGTGTGTGGGTCGAAGTGTGTGTTCAGACTTGTCTATTTCAGATGAGACTCATTACTCATTACTTGGTTTCTGTCTCTGTGCCTCCTGACAGATTTCTGTATAAGGTGTTAAGAAGAGTTTAGAATGAGGTTAGTTATAAAACAGGTGTCTAAATAGCGAGTTGTTACCCAGAATATGCGTGTTTTGGGAGGGGTTTTAAGCTATTTAGATATGTAATGCTTTTAATGTTAAGACACTTTTCGACTTCCCCAGATTTATATTCAAAGACAATAGGTAAGCCATATATAGGTTTATATCCCAGAAATGGGAAAACATTGGTGTGTTCATTTGAGCGTCTCAACCATCTCCACAAAGTAACATTGGCTCAGCCAATGGCATCAGTTTGGGGTGGAGCTATCAAGTGAAGCCTGTTTCAAATTATTATTTGTGGAGTTATGTTTGAATATCTTAGCAGGAGATAAAATAGGAATTTTAGCTTAAATATAATGACATACAACGTGATGCCCAAGTAAAACTATAAGCAAATTTACAAAGTTTAATAACACATATTTCTGATTTTACAGACTTCTGTTTACACTAAATATACAATGTCTGTTTATACTAAACATGAGCAAGTTCAAATACAGACTAGTAACTAATGCATTTGCTTAAGATCAACAGCAGAATGAGGCCACCTCAGTTCCACCTTAAACTGGATCCATTTCAAACCCTACAGGTTAAGCAGGTCAGATATCACAGGGTGTTTCCCTGATTCTGAGGATAGAGGACTTTTAAGGACACCCATGTGGAAATGTCAGAAGATGCCATGAAATCACGACTCATTTGTTTCGTTATGAATGTGACTGTTGTGTCTGGTGTTTGGATTGTTGGGAGTATTGCTTCCTAGTACTACAGTCCTCTCAATGCTGCCCATTTGCATAGCTGTAAAGAGTCTTTGCATAGAAGTGCCGCATTTCCTGACTAATTTAATGCTGTGCATTGGTCACGATTTGACTATTCAAAACACACATTCTTTCTCGCTATCAGCAGGAAATGAATGACAAGCATGAGGTGGGAAATGACAAGAGGTGATGTTCATTTTTTTGTTTTGTTAATGATATTATCTTACTAGCTGAACAAAAAGCAGTTTTGTATTTAATCTAGATGTTAAAGATTTAGATAGCAGGCCCTGGGGCTGCACAATTACTTTGTTCGATGTGAAGAGATTTTTAGCTTTTGATGCCATGATTTTTAAGCAGTCTGACTTTTGACTGTGGAAAACACTTGTGGTGTAGGCATTCCATTTGTTTGAATATACCTTGGCACCCATACTTTGGTGTACATTTCAGAGTGTAAATACCACAGTATATGAAAATAGCAATCATAATGGTATATATCACAGTACCATAGCATTAACATCTGATACCATCATTGTAACACCGTTACCCGGGGCGATGTGGCTCACCCACAGCCCTGTTCGTAAACAGCTGTGTTGTGTCTCTGTGTATTTTGGTAATTAACATGCAGCATCACACACTTTTCCCACCTTATCATACTGCGCAGTAACTAAGATGTCCTGAGTGTGTTTTAGGATTTTGCTTTGTAGTCAATAATAGAGAAAAACAGAGACATATTGTGTGTGACAGATTTGTTCTCTGTGTTTTGATTAGCCCCTGTCAAGTCAGTCCTAAATAACAACATTACACCTAGCTAAGGGTATGTTAGCACATTAGCAAGTTTAGTACCAATATACACAGTCATCTGTAAGACCTTAATTCCACAGTTGGCACCTTGTTCAAGTTTGAAATGTGCTGTTTAATGCCATGCTGTGAGTAAATCAGTATGTAATTAATCGCATTAGGATTTTTTTTCTTTTAGACCAACTGTGGTTAGAAATGTTTTTTTGGATGAAAAGGTGATGTCGTATGGTAATAGAAATCAAAGCAGATTAGTCTTGCCGGGAAAAAGGCGCAATTGGGTGGAACGGACGTCTGACTTGCTTGTGTTTGGATTGACTATTATGTGGGATGGTGTGAACGTTAAGTGTGGGTGGAGTGTGCATGCGAATTTGGAGAAGGTGGAGCTGTGTGTATGTGTGTGTGTCTGCACTCAGCACAAAAACAGAGGTTTTGAGTGTGTGTTATATGTCTCCAAGTTGGTTTGCTGCTGCAAGAAATATGGGTGGGTTACCACAGCGGGTAAACACATGATCTCAGGCTGAGGAGAAAAGTCTGTTTCCAGTCACACTGACAGAAATGTGTGTGTGTTTCTGTTTTTCACAAAAAAATACCTAAAAGAACCACAGTAATACTGTGTTTTTGACCATGCTGTCTAACATGCTATTACTACCATGGTACCCATTGAATACCATGGAATATGGATGTGATAATTATTCAGTATTATGGTATATCTCATTATATTATGGTACTATCTAATACTGTTACTGCACCAAAGAACTGTAACTATGGTTAAAATAAACATGACAAACCAGCTGGTTTGATGGTCTGCTGGGAGATTTGTGTTCTTTTCATCATTACTAGGTTGGGAGACTGTAAAATCAGATTTGCCTAGTTCCAATTTTATTTCAGAAGGGACAGTAAAGGCGTTTCAGAAGTGTCTTTATTTAGAGTTGAGAATCAAAAACCTGTTCATTTACAGCACCTTAGCAAAACATGCTAACAGTTTACAATTGGAATAAATGAGTGAATGTGAATCACTGACTTCTAAAGTGGCTTCTAAAAATATTTTAATGATTCAGTCCGGAACACTGTCACAAATTAACTCCCTTAAACATTCTAGGTTGTTAATGGAGTTGAAACCAAAATTTCTCATGATTCACTTCCCTACCTCCACTTCCTCTCTCACTTCCTGTTCAAAGAAATACAGTCCTGGTTATATGGTTGGGTCTCTGGGGATTTCTGTGGTATTCCTATTGGCTCACCTGACAAAAGCTTGTTTCAGCACGGTACAGCGCACACTCCATTAATTCTGCTCGCCGGGTCCCCTCCGCCCACTTCAGACCCTCTCTTACCAGCCATGCCTCTCGTGTTACCGTTCGCTTGAATTAAAAAGGGCTGCTTTGTTTTCTGGACCCTTGCCCCGGCCCCCAGGCAGCTTGTGTGTGACTGGCTCCTTTAGATGCAGTTAATCCAGAGGGTCTAATGAAATCACTTTGTGTGCATGTCGTGTGCAAGTTCTGCATCTAAACCAACATGCTGGGCTCAGGAGGCAGACGGTTCCAATCCCACTATTAGACTCTGTTATTTTGGTTGTCACTGAGAGTTTTGATATGTCTGAACTTTGATGTCTCCAACACAGGCAAGGGAAATTCACAGCTAAATTAGAGTGGTATGAACAACTTAAATATTCTGAGTTAAAGCAAAAAACAAGTTTGGAGTGAATCCTGTGAGTGTGTTTAAGGGATAATGTTCCAAAGGCTTTAAAGCAAAAACAGGAATGTTTTATTTAAAAATGTTCTTATATTAATTGTAAAAATGTTTTTTTACATATACACTTACATGTTGTAAGTACCAAGATGTTGTGTATATGTTTTAGGTATTTTATGTACATTTTTATGTATAGATTTAAATCAGTATTTGTTCAATTTGGATCAAACCCTGTGGATCTGTTATGTTTTTATACTTGTAATGAAAATATAATATGATACTGACAGAAGTTAAAATATTGAAAATCACTTAAAAAGCAATTGCTGGTTTTCAAAGCATTGTGATGCATTTAATTGTGTGTTATCCTTTGGACACGTTTTGTATTATTGGTTTAAGCTTTGGTTCTTACATGGCCAATGCAAGTTTGAATTCAGTTCTCAACATTTCCCAGTCACATTCCTCCACCTGTTTTCCAATCCTCTCTCCACTAGTGTGGAAATAAAGGTGGCAGAATGGTCAGAGGCCTGTCAGAGGTCAGAGGCGTGGCCTCCACGTTGTTGCACATGCCAACAAAAATTGAAGTAAAAATGCACCGGTTGTTCCTTCTGTTATACTTAGTCATTGTGACAGCACTGTTATTTAAAGTATCTTTGGCATTGCTGCAGTCTGCTGTGCTGTTCCTAACAGGTCCAGCCGTGTGGGGAATGTAAATTTGACCTTTGCACTGTTTTCCATAACACAGACCTTTACCTTTGCTACTCCTATCCGTGTTATCTGCCCATGACTCAGGGGAAAGCCATCGTAATGCCACAGGTAGAATACAGCTGTGATAGCATGATGCTGACGCGAGAGTGCTAGGCAGAGAAACACATTTTCCCTCTCTCCCCTCAGCTTGGTGTGGACACAAACAGGAAACCAGTCCCTTAACCCGGATAATCTACAGAAGCATCACTGGAGTTTACAGAGTCTGTCAAGCTTTGTCCAGCAGTGAGCCATTGATGCTATTGTTTCCCCTTTTCCTTTTAACTTTGAGTTATGAGGAGGTCTAGATGCTCTGTAAGGAGAACATGCTAACATTCACCAAATCATTACAGTGAGGGCCATAAAATCAGTCCTGAGATGACATTTAGAGGATCCCCTCCATTTGTTCTGCTGAGACAGAATCTTGTTCAACTGTCCATGGAATCTAAAGTTGAAATGAATCACTTTAATGTGGCCTTGTTGTTTTTTTAAAAAATGACAGTGGTTGTAAAGAGAACAAGCCTGGCATTGGTGATCAATTGTGGTTTTGTTTACAGCCTAGGTTTGCAGTAAAATACCTAGTAAGGGCATTGCTTGAAAAATGAAAAGTTGTTGTATTTCCTCTTTAAACAGGAAGTTGGGACAGGATGCACCAAACCGATTTTTATTTATAGTCAATAACCCTTTAATAACCTGTACTGGTTGCTAGTTAGTTGCAGATTCTTTTTTTTCAGGAGAGCATTTTGTTGTGTGTACATGATGAGTCAATATTTCTGGTCTGTTTTCTAGAAACATACTGTTTACTGCAATTGTTAATTGCGTATATCTGCTGAAAGTTTGTTTTGTCAACAAGTACACAATGCGTGGCCTCAAAGCAAACAGACATAAACCAGACACAGCAAAACCTTGATTTTGGAGTGGTTAATCTTTGTACCTCAAACCTAAACCCTCAAACAGTAATTTTTTTGGTCTGCTCAGCCAGGTCAGCCACTAGATTTGCATAGTACAGAACTGCTTTATCTTCTCACGTTTCAGACGTACAGTGTAGCGCAAATGGAACAGGGTGGAGGCATGGAAGAATGAAACTAGCGTAAGTGAAAAAACCTGTCATAATAGTTCCTTCTATCTTCTAGGCTATTGTGCTCAGTATGAGGTCAGTGTTCTGTCTGATGTGACATCATTCCTCTTCAGTGTAAGCTGTTGATGGGGAATTCTTCATTTATTTTTGTCACTCAGGTTGCTGGGTTGTGCCCTCAGGGCCAAAAAACTGTTGGCATCTCTGTTATGTCTCTTAGTTTGAGGCACTATGACATCACATGGTCTAAAAATAGTCCACTTTGCTTAAAGAATTTGTTCCATCACGTACAAACAAAAGCCTGTGAAATTCCCATTCTGGGCCAAGAGGTTGTTTGGTGCTAATGAGTGTGGCGCGTTGACGTCTTTACACCAAAATTGTCATGGCAGCCTTTCATTCAATGTCACTATGTGCTAATAACCCTGGGAAGTTTTCTGTTGTAGATAAAAGCTATGTTTAGTTATGACTACATTTAGTGGAAGTCGTGGCCTTAGAAGTGGTGAAACATCACTACAGTTTTGTTTTGCTATTTATTTCACACAACTTTAAAAATGTGCTTTATGTATCTTTCAAGTGCTGTTTGCAACTTTCACAAACATTTGCATGCCTGACCTCCAGTTCCTATAAACAATAAGCAGTCACAGACTAGTTTCTGTCTTTTGTTCATATTGATAAGTTTACAGTGGAAAAAGCTTATGAGATGAGAGAACTGTTTATTGTGATGCATAGTAAGTGTATAAGCTGTACTGGAAACAAAACTGGTATGTGCAGAACAGTCATAGCATTGCTCCTAATAGAGTTGCAATGGAATTGCGATTTTGCGCACGATTGTTGTCAAATGTTTTATAAACAAACTTTACAATTTGTCTCAATTAAACTTTACAATTTGTCTCAATTTTGTTTGTTTTTGTTAGTTTTTTAGCAATGAACATTAAAAAAACAAGAAATAAATTTGATATTATACTATTATAATTTAAATATAATATTTGAACATTATTTAAACATGCCAGGCTTACATGTAAGGGGAAACAAGTCTGTGTTAAAAATATAAAATCACTGTGACCAAATGTGATTTCATATAGCTTGTTGTTTATTTGCTTTGCATTGATGTGTTGTAGTCATTACCACTGTGCAAATAGTGACTAAAGCAGTTATATTGCCACCTGAGTAGGTCATATAAACAGTCAGAGCTCCTGACGCGATTCACTGATTAAGCCTGTTATGACTGCAGGCAATGATGTAGATGTGCAGTGACCAGGAGCCATTTATGTGGTGTAGGTTTGCTATTTATGAAGATAAGTTCTGTGGTAGATTGAAAGATAGCATTGAAATGTCTGCAGCTGCAGGTTCAAAGTACAGCCATCTCCTTTTCTAGAGATGATAAAACAGGTTCAGTTGCAGAAACGCTGAGAGCACAGAGCAGAAGCATCTGTTTAAAACTCGGCCTATCTTTGGGTTGTGACTTCCTCGCTGCGTTCAGGGCCTTAAAAGCCAACATTTCTAATTCAGTTTAAAAAAAGCAGCAGTGCTTACCATAAAACACACAAATGCTGCGCATGTATTGTAAACACATGTGACCTTACCAATGTATTGTAACCTTAACGATTTGTTAATGGTGTTTGTTTTTATGGGGTGCTTGAAAGAACCATGTAATGTGCAAGTAGTGGAATATGGAAGATGGCAGAATTTAACTGACACACTGATACATCACTCATCATACACACCTCAACAATGGTGGCAATAAACATTCAACTAAACAGATAATAAATAACTGCCACTGTCACAACAAAAACAACAGCAAAAATAAAAGCAGAGCAGTGAAACAGTTCAGCTACATCATTTATTCATGCCACAATGTGCAAATGCTGGGAGTCATAGATGAGTTTAGTACCTTGATGGTACCCAGCATGCATTGCGTTTTTTGTTGATTGTTACCATTGTTGAGTTTCCTGTGCTGATTCTTCATGTCTCTCACGGTCTCTTTATTCACTGGCTTAAAACCTTTAAAATAAGAGTTTTTTATTATATTAAAATAAACAATAAAAATGCAATATGACGTAAGGTAAAATCCTTTCTCTAAACAATCTACATTGTCAAAAGTACATCTACATTTTTAGTTACATGAACTCTTGTGTGTGCTACACTAAAAACATTTGTCAGTCAGTACAACATACTATTGTTATTTATTTTTACTTGGCTTTTCAAGGCAATTGATTTGCATGTTTTTTAAAGTAAGGTTAATTAATTGGACTTTACAGTCTAGAGGATTTACTTTAAATAGGCTTGCTTTAGATTAAACATGTATCATATGCATGCATGATGAATAAGTAAAACAAATGCCACAATGTTCATCTTCCCCTCTCTGGTTGCACATTGTCTCTAAACAATGTAAAGCAGAACCGGAGTCAGTGTTCAATGGGCATTTCCATTACAATTAGCTGATGTTTGGATAGCACACAAAAAGCAATATAAGGAAAAAGTGACTTGATTTCCATTATTAAAGAATTTGTTTGGCAAGGATGAGGCTTTGATGTGAGGGAATAATAACAGAGTGAAGTGGCTCAATATGCTGCAACTATTAAAGGGATACTTAACCCAAAAATGAGAATTTAGACATTAAATGGGCATTTAGCAGATGTTTTTGTCCAAACCACTTACAAGGTGAGGAAAACAAAGAAGCAATATATATCATAAGAATATTTAAAATAAAATTTATGATTGTATCAAAAAAGGGTTTTAGCTGTTTCTTCTGTATAGTGAGGAATGCAGCAGACAGAGTTTATTTTATCCATCATTTACTTACTCCCTTGTCATTCCCAACATTTTGATGTTTGGTGGTTCTGAGAAACACAGAGGAAGAGACTTTGAAATATGTTGGTAACCAGACAACAGTGGCATCCCTTAACTTCCAGAAAACTATTGAAATGTTTCTAAAAATACCAGCTTTTGTGATCCACAGAAGAAGAAAGTCATACGGGTTTGGAATGACATGATGGTGAATAAATGATGGGAAAATGTTCATATTTTGGTAAACTGTTCCTTTAATTCTAAAATAACTGTGGGCAGAATGTGTCTTTACCGCCAACCAGTGATCATGTGACCATATAACAGTAAAAAGCCACTGAAGGACTGAAGGAGTTTGTACATGAAAGTACTGCGTATGTGTGTGTAAATACTTTTCTATACTTTAGTGGTATGTCTCCACAGAAGTGAGAGTAATATGTATGTGTGTACGTATTTTTGAAGCACTTTGGCATTCTGTAGTAAATATATATGTGACTCATTCTGTACCTAATTACCTGTATGTATTTTTCTAATTGTTAGATTTGTGATACTTTGTAGCTGTATATCATATTGAACCTCCTTACATATCACATGATATTATCCAGATGTTATATTTTGTGGATTTATCACTCGCAGCTTTAAAGTCTAAGCTATTGAAAATGTCATATTAGCAGATGTGCATATTAGCAGATGTGCTACTTGTGGTTTATTTAGTGCTGTTTTTTTTTAGAAATAACACAGTGGGGATCACCCGTCATTTACGCTTGATAGGTAATATAAGGAAGGAACTGACGGTTCACACCTGGAAGTGCAAATAATCGTCACGTCAATTTATTGCTTCCAGTCAGTCCGGAGATTTGTAATATTGCATGTAAACAGAGTGCATTGGCTATTCATAGCATGGAATTTTGTATCAACCTGATGATGTTTGATGATACAGGATAGGGTCAAAGTTCTGACGTGTTGAGGAAGGTTTTCATGTGGATTATTACTATGAGCCATGTTGTCGCTGCATGTTGCCAGTCATTGTACTTGTTGGTCGCTATTGGTTGATCTCAGGTTGTGGTTGCTCTAGCAGCCATTATTAGCATCAATACAGCTAAGATGTCAATTCAAGTTGACACATTTTGGAGGGATAAGGTTGTGGCAACAATAAAAATGCTGGGTCTGCACACATACACAGGAGACATATAATTTGGAAAAATCTATTGCCACACTTTCATATACACCAGTGGTTTTCAAGCTTTTTAACTTCAAGCCCCTCTCACTTGTCATTCCTAACCAATAAAATGTCTTTTTATGTTACTTTAGCTTATTAAAATAATAATAAGCCCCGCCTGATTGAGAAACACTGAATTCACTCTTTACTTCCATTGATAGTTGCTACATCAAGTCACCCCACAAGTTAAACTTTTCTCCACTTTGCTGAGTGGGTGGAAAAGCTCAAATGATCAAGTTCAGGTGATTTTGTTGCGTGAAGTAAACAGGGCTTAAAAAGGAAATAAGAGAAATAAGCTTTCATAATTCATCAGAGGCATAATGGGCGCAGCCGCCTGAGAACATGTGGGTAACACAATCCCCATCAACACAAAGCACCCTTAGAAACCCTGGGCGGTCTCCAAGAACAAGCCATGGAGATATGAGTGCACCATTGTCTGTGGTATAGCCCTTGTGCAAACATGCATATTACAAATATAAATGCATAACCCATGGCAGACAATTTGGCCATCAACTATTTCAGTTGATAGTTAAAATAAGCATTGGTTTAGCAAGCAAGTGCCTAGCTATAATAGAATGCATGTTTTTATTTAGTTTATCACCATATACAGGCATTTGTGACTCGTTTCGTGTGGGAGTGGATTGTTTTAAATAATGGTGACAGTGCTGTGCTACTTTTTTATTAGTACTATACTTGAGTGGCTAATTTGAACTAGTGCTTTCAGTGTTCAATTCACTAGTCAGTTATTAGTTAGTTAGTTAGTTATACCCTAGATAGTCTTGAAAAAAAAGTCAAAAAAAAAGTCAAAGTCCTGTCCATTTCACAGTATATTTTGCCTAAAAACAGAAGTAACAGGAAGTAACAATGTTTCGCACAAAGCAACCAACCACAGTTGGCACTGTTTGCATGTGTGGTTAAAAGGCAGGTTTATCTAGAATAGTTAATAGCACAATAATAGACTGGTGATCTCAAAAAAAAGTGCAAATGTGTATAGATTTAATAGTCAAAATTCTGTACATCCAAAAGTAATATTTATTTATTTTTTTTTTGCTGGGTCTAAAGCTAAAAATTTAAGACCAAGTTTATATTTTAGCTATTTAATGTAATGAAAATAACCAGGGGTCATTTAACCTACCAGCCAATAAAAGAGAAATAATGTATTAGAAAGTCATTGGAGAGAATGTTTCTATCCTGTTGCTAATATTTTAGCTGCTCTGCTAAAAGATTTTGTATGGTTTTGCCATTTGGGAATATTTGTTTGCCTGCGGTCACCTGCTGCTGTTGTGTATGTTTAGAGGCTGCTCAGATGTTGCGGTAGCAGGCCGGGTGTGGACTGTGTTCTTTGGCAGAGCTTCAAGCCTTTAGTAGACAAGATGAGGGGTTGTTGACTTTCTTGTGGTCACTCGATGGAGAGGGAGGGAGTATGTTGGGCGGAAGGCAAGAATCTGGGTTTCTCTCTTCCTCTAACTGAGGTGGAGTTAAGCCAGATGTGTTCTAAAAGGAACACATGGGAATCGTGAGGCCGTTCTGGAAGCTGGAAAACAGGAACTGGGTGGAAAGGTGTTGTTTTGGTTGTGGAGAGTACAGTGCAGTTATTCTCTTCACAAGAAAGACAAGTCACAAATGAGATCTCTGTAATACCTCATTGTGTTTCTACTCATCTGTAATAGTTCAGAAACTTTTCTCTCTGATTCTTCTCCTGACAAATTACCTCAGCATTCTCTGATCTTTTTCCTCTACATTATATCAGTATTTCAACCCGTGCTTGGATTTGTTGAAGTATCAAGCTTTGCAATCAAATCTTTTTTCTTTATCTCAGTTTTGTCTCTTTCTGTCTTCTGCAACTGTCAGAAGCTTTGAAGATGTCTGATGCTGTGTCTGGGTTTGTATCATTTTTGCATCCTCCATTAGCATTAGCAAAAAAAACGTTTCCCACCTAAACTCATGAATTGAAAGATTCCATAACTTGAATGTGAAACCAAAATACAGTTCTGTTTGAACCTTAAACTCAATTTCTGTTATTAACAGGATTATCTGTATATGAATGCGTTGCCTAAGAGAGTTCTGTACTGCAGCATCACCCACAATTCCATGTTTCGAAGTGGAAAACGCCACAAAATTTCACCTGTGCCCAAAGACACATGAGCCAAGGGACCTTCAAAGAGAGTCAGGTTTAGCCCGTTGTTGTGATGGGCGTACAATTCAGTGAGTTGTATGACATGGAATGAAAGCAGCTCTATAAAGTATTCAGGAGATCTCCTCCACTGATAAGCATGTATGCATTTGATTGACATTATCAAGCTTGGGTCTGAACGCTCTTTTGACCTGTTGTATGGGTAACAGAAGTGGTGGTGGGGCGACTAGCAGGTATATCTTTTTCAACCCTGTTGTTCTTTCATCCTTTATATGTGTAACGCTGTACCTTTGTCATGCTATTTAGCATCCCCATCTTTCTCATTTTAAATTTACTTTAGGTTGGCTAATGCAGGTGAGAAGTTACTCTACAGTGATGGCTGTAATGCAGAAGAGCTTGCCTTCACACCCGAGCGAGTTTACAGTGTATCTCAGCACGTTCACAGCTGTCGGCTCAAAGTAAAAAGCCATCAACTGTATCCGCTGCACTAGCTCTAATGCTAATTATTGCAAATGGGTTTCGCGTAACACCCTGCTGGAATCCCCCTGCAAGCACAAAGCTGTGTTTTACTGTGACAGTCTACAAACTGATAATCAGAAAGCTTTAGGTGTGAATTGTTATTTTTTTAGTGTGGAACGTCAGCATGTGATTCAGATTTGAAACTGTTCTTGGAATAATGAAAGCTCCAATATATTCTCCAGTCACGTATGTTCAGAACAACCAGTAGATTTGTTTAAATAAAACCTAATTTGGACAGTGGAGAATATTTAGTTCCCTAAATATGTGACTGTATTCTGAAAATACAGTAGTGCATTGAACTGCTGTTTCAAAGTCTGTTTATCAACCCCATAACCTACAGAAAGATCTGCATTACAACAACATTGCGATAAGTTATGGCAATTGAAGGTGCTTCTCTGCAACAACAGGAAACCTTCAAAATGCAGCTGGTAGAAGCAAAGAACCAAACCCTCAACATGCAGCACTTGCACAAATTTGAGAGGAGATCCCTGGTGGCTACACCTGCAGAAGATGCACCATCTGTTCACCATGAGGAGCCTTAGCAGATATGACTCCTCAACAACGTGATTACCATCGCTAGCAGCTCAGCTCACCTCTCAATTGGATTCTCCATATTTGTACACAAGCCAAAACTCTATGACGGATGTTGTGGTTGTGATTAGCTGTTATAATGTGGTGACAGTGTTAAGTACAGGAAAAGAGAAATAGTTTATTAGAGAAGTGATATGAAAAAGTATGTGCTAGTAATCAGTCTAATCTGTGACTCTGCTTTGTTTTGTGAAGTTTCCTGAATGTGGGTTTTATGGGATATACGACAAGATCCTCCTCTTCAAGCACGACACCAGCAGCTATAACATCCTGCAGTTGGTGAAGGCCGTGGCTGACATCCAGGAGGGTGATCTGGTGGAAGTTGTTTTGTCTGGTGAGTCGTTCTGTTGACGATAGCGAAGACTTGAATGACACAGTCATGTATACAGTAGCTCAACACTGAAGGGGTGTGATCACACATGCAGCAAATTGCAGTGCTGCGTGGTAATGTGTGATCTTAAATCTGAATTAAGATATTCTGTGGCACCTCCAGTATTACGGTATTACTGTTTAATTTGTATTACTGGATTCTACATCATTCCTACTGGAATTGTTGTTGGCACTCACTCTCTCACTCACTCACTCACTCACTCACTCACTCTGTCTCTCTCATCTGTTTATTTTGCAGCTGCTGCCACATTTGAAGACTTTCAGATCCGACCACATGCACTTAATGTGCACTCCTATCGCGCGCCTGCCTTCTGCGATCACTGCGGTGAGATGCTCTTCGGACTGGTGCGACAAGGACTCAAATGTGATGGTGAGGTCTCTGTTTGTTATTTGGGTTTAATAAAAATGTTTGTTTCATTGACCATGCTTGTAGTTTCATAATATAGCCTAATTCTCATGAGCTATAATTGTTTTCTCAAAAAAGATTTAATGAGTGGTTATAATGATATGGCAAGATTGGCTGTAACTCATTTATTTCCTTTTTGTCTCCCTCTGCAGGCTGTGGGCTGAATTACCACAAACGCTGTGCCTACAGTATTCCAAATAACTGCAGCGGGGTGAGGAAGCGTCGCCTGTCCACCACATCCCTCACCAGCAGTCAGTCCATGCGGTTGTCCACCACAGAGTCCCTCAGCAGCCTCAACAGCAGTGTGACGTCTGAGGACGTAAGCCTCATTCGATCGCACACCCATATGGTACGTATCCCCCTTTTAAGTACCCAGATGACTGTATTTACATTATATCCAGCCATGAAATATGATTTGCTATTTGCTGCTGTAGTGGTACTAAGGGGAGGGACATTTGCATTCTAGATAGCGACTGATTGGACAAAAATGTCTGTAGTGCAAGATGAGTCATCAAGGTTTTTGGTCAGTTTAATGTTTAGGAGTACATCAGCATATAGATGTTTCTGAAGTTAATAATCCATGGAACTCAATTCTATACATTTTTTTAAATATATTATTCCATAATTAGACACATTCATGAATGAAACAGCATGTTTTTTTGTGTTCAGCCCCGCACTCCCAGTGACGCCAGGCGCTGTTACACTGGGCGTCCTGTCCACCTGGACAAGATCCTTATGACTAAAGTGAAGGTCCCGCACACATTCGCTGTTCACTCGTACACACGGCCCACAGTGTGTCAGTACTGCAAGAGACTACTGAGGGGTCTTTTCCGCCAGGGTCTCCAATGCAAAGGTCTGTATATAGTGCCTAAAAACAATAGTTGGTACTGGCAAATAGCTTTAAATGGGAAATAATTGACCATTTAATGTACACATGAAAACTAAAGCTGCAATCTGTCACTTTTGTCTCTCTGCTGCCATCTCTGTTTAAAACATGAATTGCAGGTTACTTTATGTACTGTCTTTAATGTTTGTTGAGGTCAAATAAAGCAATTGACATTTCCTGTGAAGTTGACAACCTGACAGCTCAAATTGTAAATAATTATTATAAATTTAGAGTGAAATACAATAAGAAAACTGTTTTAAACATCTGTCAAATGTTGCAAATTTTTACCCCCAAAAGTGAATTGCAGCTTTAGTGTTTAATATTTTGTTATAAAATCTAGACATCTGTATAGTTTTAGCGAAAAACACATTTTTGCTGAATATTCGTATTTGATAATAAATAAAATTTTCCTATGTGTTTTCAGATTGTAAATTCAACTGCCACAAGCGTTGTGCATACAAGGTTCCCAACGACTGTTTAGGCGAGACTCTTGGAGGTAATGAGTGTGTGAGAGAAACAATGTTGACATACTTAACACATTTGGAATATTTGTACCGTACCGTCCCTGCATCTAAATGTGTAATTATTGTTTGTGTTTGTCATGTCCTTTCCATCTGTTTGTGTATCACAGACATGCTGAGTCCGAGCACAGACACAGAGGTGCCAATGGACTACAGTAGTGAGCTTTCAGACAATGATAAATCTTCTTTGATGGATGATTCAGATGAAGCCTGCAGTATCCCCGGGTCTTTCTCCCCAGACAGCAGCCAGGATGGAGCCAGTGGAGACCAGAGGTGTGTTACACGGGCTTTAAGGCCTATTCAGACCAATCTGAAATGTTCACCGATAAGACCAACCTATAAAATGCATTTCTTCTTATAGAACCCATTACACTTACTGTGTCTATTGCAGATTGTTAGTGACAGTTCCCATTAACTTCTGTTGTATGGGCCAGAATAGCAGTAAAATCATTCTTTAAAAAAATCTCGTGTATAATTCAAGTAAGAAAATCATACAGGTTTAAAATATCAGGGTTGCGTAATTGAAGCATGAACAGAACAAATACAGCTGCATGCTGCAAATTATGTAGGAATGGTTTTACATACCTAATTTACACAGGAATTAGTTATGTGCCTGATACAGAAATGAAACCTAAGTTAAATCACATTCAGTGTGAACAGTTTGATGTGAATTTTACCAGTGATTCACATTCTCTCTTTATGTCTTTGTGTTTGTCACACACCTGAATTCAGATTCAATGAGAATCCTCCCATAAGATCTCATGTACTAACTTTCTGCTGTGATGTCATCCCAGTGCTAATATTCCTCTGATGAGGGTGGTACAGTCTATCAGACAGACCACACGTCGCTCTAGTACGGCCATCAAAGAGGGCTGGATGGTGCACTACAGCAACAAGGACACACTGGTACATATTTTGAGCATCCTTCTTCTCTGCCTCTTAACATCTTTAAGACCCTGGCATACTGACAGCAGAACTTTTCTTAATTCCTTACTGTGGAAAGACATTGGCAAGTAATTCTTTTGCAAACACTCAGTTGTAATAATTTTAAATATGACATAAAATAAGTACAAAGATGAGCTGGAGTGGGTGGAGCCCCATGCCACACCCACCTTTTGCATCATCATTTTTAACCAATGACAGTGAGAAGAAGTTTGAGAACTAGTACACAGTTTTCTTGAAGTTCACACTTGCAAACTGTTTTAAACTACTAAAATAAACAAACATATTTGTTTTGCCTAGCCTATTTGTAGCTAGAATGACGTCAAAACCGGTTCATTCTACGTTTGCGCTTGAAGTATATCAGGGTGTTTACTCTGTACACTATCCTGACTGGCCTCAAAACATCGCTATTGATTTTTCTGTTTGTGCTTTAAATCAGCCTGCACATTTGCCCTGTAATATCACAAAATCTTCAGCTTTTAAATCACAGCCTATTCTGCTGTGAGTGTCCCTACAGAACTACTATTAGACTGGACATTGATTCGTGAAAATCAATAGCGCTAAATGTCACTCATAGTGTTCGGTGCTGCTAGATGTATTTTCATGAAGAATAGAAAAATTGTCAGAGACATTTTCTAAAGATTGATCTATTGACCTGATCTTTACCTCCGGTTAAGCTTCTGAATTTGTGTAACATTTCTACTCCTCTAGTCTCTTTCTAACTTCCCTCCTGCTTTTTCTCTCTTCTTGTCTTGCCTTGTCTCCTTTCTTTTCCAGCTTTGTTTTCCCTCCATTTTTCTATTCCTTTCTGGGGTAAAGCTGACCCCTGGCATCAACCCCATGTTGACCTATGACCTCTGACCTCTCACCCCACCCTCCAACAGAGGAAGAGACACTACTGGCGCTTGGACTGCAAATGCATCATCTTATTTCAGAATGATACCACCAACAAATACTACAAGGTATAAAGTCTATTTCATATAGGAATCAATCATGACTATTTATAGACATTTTAAACTAAATCACATATGTGGAATATGTTAATATATGTGGAATTACTGTAAAGTTACTGTATATATTATGTTCTCACACCTTTACATTATAAATGTACAGGTGTTTTTCAAGGGTGAAGCATAAATATTGTGTGTTCATGCAACAATACATTATAACAGTTTTGAAAATACTGTTTGACTTTTAAAGCAATAGTTCACTCAAAATTTGTTGTTTCAAACTTTCTTTCAGTATGACACAAAAGGTGTTTTTTATTGAAAGCCATACTCACAATAAACAAGGTGTATAGCTAGAGCTATGTAACAATTTAGAAACATTTCTTCTTTTGTGTTCCATTGAATAAATAACAGCATACAGGAACACGGTGACTAAATAATGACATATTTTCATTTTTGGGTAATCTGTTCCTTTAAGGTGACTAAGCATGTTGACTTATTTGTTTAATGTGTAATCCCTGTCAATTATCTCGGCTCACATCTACCTTCATTCAAATTAACCTCTGCTAACCTTCACCCATTGTCTTAATTGTTGAGAGTCTAATTTGTCTTCTTATCACCCTCCCGCCTTTACAGGAGATCCCTCTGTCAGAAATCCTGCAGGTGCGCCCGGCAGGTGACTTCTCTCTCGTGCCTGTCGGTACGAACCCTCACTGCTTTGAGATTGTGACAGGCACCATGATCTACTTTGTCGGCGAGGACCCCAACCCTGCCCAGCCCCCATTTTCCGGTGTGCCTGGGATGCCTGCCTTTGCCGTGCCCAGCTGTGTTGCCCCCAATAGTGGAGTGGGGCTGGAATTTGCCAAAGGCTGGGAAACTGCTATTCGTCAAGCACTTATGCCAGTCATCTTTCAAGACAACCCCCCAGCAGAAGGACACACCCCTCATCGTAAGTAGCTTTGTTTCCATTAGCATGTTACTGCAGTACAAATAACACAACAGTGTATATGACAGTTGCAACTGTTGCTTCTGTTAGCATAAATAACATGGATGACCACATTTAACACATGAGCAGTTTTCCAACAGGCATTCCAATTTCCTGTGTTACAGCAAGTGCAGTAATAACAGCTAATTTAAAAATTATTGTTCCTGGCTGGCAAATGTTCAGATTTTTCACACAATCTGACTTTGAAAAGAAGTGATGTCTGTCTACATTATGGACACTGTCAGGGCATGACACAAATCGCTTAGATGATCTATAGCATGTGAGTGTAATATTGAGATCATTAAATGAGGCTAACGTGCTTAACATTGATCTGTTTGATTTCAGGGCAAGCGTCAGTCAGCATTTCTGTGTCTAACAGTCAGATTCAGGAGAATGTGGTAAGTGGGTGAATTTGACCTTTAAAAGCGGATTATGTCACACAGTGTGATGATGATGATAATTGTTATGATGTTGATAATGTGCACCACAGGATATTGGCATGGTCTATCAGATCTTTGCTGATGAGGTTCTGGGCTCTGGACAGTTTGGTGTGGTGTATGGAGGTTTGTTCATTCAGACATGACCTATAAAACTACATTTATAGGTTTTTGAAGATCTGCACTTTAGATCTCTGTGACACACTAATGTGTTTGTCAAGCACATCTATATCCTATGATAATATTTACATCTGCTTATGTAAATGTACCGTTACATATAAATATGGCCATTTCTAACCACCCCCCACAGGCAAACACAGGAAAAGTGGCCGAGATGTTGCTGTTAAGGTGATCGACAAGCTGCGATTCCCGACCAAGCAGGAGAGCCAACTGAGGAACGAGGTTGCCATACTGCAGGTAACCAGTAGGGGGCGAAATAAAATCAGGGTTTTCTCCACAAGAGAATCTGTGTCGAATTATCGGTGTTATTGACGGAATGATAATGAACTCATTTATCACAATTGAACCTGCTGTCTGTCTGACCATTGTGAGAAAACCTAATATCAGGTCATGAATGCAAATAAGCGACAATGTTGTCACTCATTAGACTGGATCTCCTTATGTTCCTCTGTCCCCAGAGCCTGAGACACTTGGGAATAGTGAATCTTGAGTGCATGTTTGAGACCCCGGAGAAGGTCTTTGTGGTGATGGAGAAACTTCATGGTGACATGCTGGAGATGATCTTGTCCAGTGAGAAGGGTCGACTTCCTGAGAGACTCACCAAGTTCCTCATCACGCAGGTTAGTGCTGCTGTTTGTGTGTAAATGAGAGAATGAGTGTATATACTTGTATAGCAACCAAACACTTGTATATATGCATTTTTTTACTATTACAATAAAATGATAGAAAAACAATATGTTTTAATAACTGCCACACTTGCCTTATGTCACCAGGATTCTTAAGGTTTAATGTAAGCCAGAAAAAATTATCATTTGTGCAAAAGAATGACCTATTAGAACTGCATTGTATGTTAATACATAACTGTTACTTGTGTGTGTGTTATTTCATGGGTGCGGTTCTTTTTGGTTTTTTGGAGGCAGAACAACAATTCTAAGAGTAAAATTTTTTGCACGTTTCTTAGAATGAAACCACATTGTGCCTGCACCAATGTCCTTCCTTCCTCTCTCTCCAGATTTTAGCGGCTTTGAGACACCTTCACTTCAAAAACATTGTGCACTGTGACCTCAAACCTGAGAACGTGTTACTGGCATCGGCAGATCCTTTCCCACAGGTGATCATAAACAACTCTTTCATCAATAAATTCAGCTATTTATTTAGCCCCTCCTATTATCTTTGGGGTCAATTTGGCCCCATTCAATGTTTAATGTCTCTAAATGCATGGTTAGCATCATTTTTTGGCTTGTTATTTAATGGCTATTTAGGAAGTCAACAAATAAACAAAGTGCTTGAAACACAAACTTGGGTAAAAATCACATTCTGGAGGTTTAAATTGCTGGGGTCTTTAAATTGAGGGTAAATTGAGGGTAATAGAAGGGTTAAATATGCCATAACCCATATTCTACTAACTCGACCCCCACACACTGACATTTCATTTTTGCACACGCATAGGTGAAACTGTGCGACTTTGGCTTCGCTCGCATCATAGGCGAGAAGTCTTTTCGGCGGTCTGTCGTGGGCACACCAGCGTACTTGGCCCCTGAGGTCCTACTGAACCAGGGTTATAATCGATCCTTAGACATGTGGTCTGTTGGTGTGATCATGTACGTTAGCTTGAGCGGAACGTTTCCATTCAATGAAGACGAAGACATCAACGATCAGATCCACAATGCTGCTTTTATGTACCCGCCCAACCCGTGGAAACAGATCTCCCCAGAAGGTAACAAAAACATGTGCTTCTCCCAGGAGACATTTGTCATCGCTAACACTGTACTGAGACACATTACCAAATCTTTAAATAGAGCAGCAAGAACTGTTCAACCCAGAACTGTTTCACCAAAACAAATTCTCATTTGTTGTACGATAAGATGTCAGATTAAGAATAAATGTATTTCAGGATAAACGGGTGGGATAGTGAACACTTGTGTGTCTGTATTAGCCCATTACTTTGTGATAACAGAAGAAATCTGATGCATTAAAAGGAGGCCGATTGTAAAGTAACTCCATCCGCCTTTGATTTTCTGTCTGCAGCTATAAATCTTTTAGCTCTGATCAATGCAAATTCTGTTTATGTGATCTCTCCGTTTCTCCATAGCCATCGACCTCATCAATAACCTGCTGCAAGTGAAGATGAGAAAACGCTACAGTGTGGACAAGAGTCTCAGCCACACCTACCTGCAGGTAATGTCAATAACATACTGTTACTTTCCCACCAATAGACAACATAACAGACTTAAAAACATTTATTTTTAACAAATTATTACATTTATTCATTTGGCAGATGCTTTAATTCAAAGCGACTTGAATTAAAAATATTTTACCAGTACTTGCATTTTCTGGGATCGAACCCACAACCTTTGCACTGTTAACACAGTGCTCTACCAGTTGGGCTGCCATTTATTAATGACAGGAAGTGCTTGAAGTAATCTATTATGCTTAAAGTGTTTTTACAAGTGAAAATAATAATGAAATTTGGGGTTAAGAGTTTTTAAATAAAATAAAAATGTAACAGGGCTTAACAAGGTTACAGGTAGCTAATGTAATGTTGACACCAGATATTGATTTGTAGTTTTTGTTGAACTTGTATATTGAATGTATTTTCAGTCTTATTTTAACTTTGGTAACTGGGTAAGAATACAGAGTGACAATGTGCACACAGGAGAATATCACTGGTCTCATAGTGCAGCTATTTGCAGAGCAGCAGTCTGGTGAAGCCAGACAAGACTATGACAAAATGTGAATTAGATGTCAGTGATGTGGTCTGATTTGCGTGGGCGACCCAAGTTTGACTTTAGCGTGTGACAATTTTTCAGTCCTCTAGCCCCCTCACACATCTCATTATTTCCAGTGACTACATGAATTAAAACCCCCACCAACGTATATACATATATATTTTTTTGTTAAAAATATATAATTGTTGTTAAAAATACCTCTAATAATTGGTTTTAAAAATACCTCTTCCAAATTAAACAAGGAGCAAGTAAAGATGGCCTGGACATAGAGAAGACTATTTCTTTACATGAATTAACATGAATTACTGAAAATAAGTTCAATGAAATTGAAAATTACAATAAAGCTCCACAGTGGAGATGGAAAAATAAAAAAACATGAAAACAACCCCTTAGAGGCAAAATTCTGAGTATGGATTTGCGGTAAGAGAGAGTTTTGTGTATGAGGAGCAAATTACATTAGGAACAAATAAGCCCTCTAAGTGATGCTTTT
This sequence comes from Yasuhikotakia modesta, assembly GCA_036877545.1. Lineage (NCBI taxonomy): Eukaryota > Metazoa > Chordata > Actinopteri > Cypriniformes > Botiidae > Yasuhikotakia > Yasuhikotakia modesta. Next base: position 26,626 of record JBAJNP010001106.1, read on the forward strand.
TTAGACACCACAAGCGAAATGGGTCATTATTAGCTTTGGCGCCCTCATGTCTACTTATTGGCTATCTCACCTCATCTGCACTCTCTCTCTCTCTCTCTCTCTCTCTCTCTCTCTCTCTCTCAGGATTACCAGGCCTGGCTGGACCTTCGTGAGCTGGAGTCGAAGCTTGGAGAACGTTATATAACCCACGAGAGCGACGACAGCCGTTGGCAGCAGTACGCCCGCGACCACACGCTGCCCTACCCTCCTCACCTGGTGCCTCCACCTCCTGCGTCAGACGACGACGAGCAGGAGGGTGCAGAGGACTCGGAAATGCAGGGCCTGACGGAGCGTGTTAGCATCCTCTGATGAAGAAGTCAAAGAGGGCGAGAGGGTTGAAGGGTGTCTGCCACAACGTTTGGAACTGCTGGTGCACCTGAAGAAGAGGTAGTTGGTTTACGCAGACCTCTGGAGTTCTTGGTGGTTGGCCCCCTCTTCCAATTCAACAGCAGGACCTATGACCCCTGACCTTTCCCATGCAGCCCACAGACAAACAGAACTAATGGTGATAAGATTACTGTATATGTTGGGGGAGTACCATTTTGGACACCAGAAAGGCACTTACACAAAGCAACGCTGTTTGTTGATGCAACTTACGTTGTTAATTCCCCATCTGTGTTTGCCTTTCAAAACGGTTGATGCTGAAAGGATGTGTAACTGTGTAGGACCTGGAATTTCCTGATTTTAATATCCTTTTTTATTTCTTGTGATGAAACTTCTTTTAGTTTCAGAATCACAAATTGTTACTGAGAACTGAAACGTTGGTGAAAACCTGGTGTTTTCCATTGTCATTTCATTCATTGGCCCTGCAGGAGTTTGAAACTCACTATCATTGAAGGACTGTGACTTTGTTCTTAGAGTGGACGTCACCCACAAAAGATGTGGGCTGTTTCAACTGATCTTGGTTATGCTAGTGGAGCTGTACAGGGTGCGTATTCATATTGTCAACTGACCCTAGACCTGAGCATTAGTCTGCATGTTACTGAGAATTAGGTTTGCTTGACTTGTTACTATGAAGGAGTTTTGTACGCATAACATAACTTAGAAATATGTAGTTTTATGGAGTTAGAATGTTCTAACAGGTTTAATAAATACAGCGATATAGAAATATGTGTACCTGAGTTGTCAAGTTATTATTTGTTGTGATCAATTTTCATAATTTAGTTCACAATTTAGTTCACAATTTAGTCCATACAAACATAAATAAAACATTACTTAAATGTTTTGTTGCATTAGATTGTCACTTTTGTAGTATAACACATAAGTACATGAACATTTACTAACATTTCAAACAAAGACCATAACAAAGTCCCCTGGATTTTACAGTAAAGACTTGACAGTTCTAGGGAAACAACCATATTTTATAATTACTTGGAAACACATTTATATTCTGGTTGTCAGTCAGTGTAAAGCGTAGACTGAGAAGAAGGGATCAATTTTTTTTTCTTTTTTTGTTTTTGTTCAATGTGGATATTTCTTTACTTACAAGATATCTGCATTCACCACCATGGAAAACAAAAAGAATTACACAGAAATTCTCTCATTCTTTATACCTTTATTTTAAAGAACCAAAAGCACAACAACAGACCACAAAACGTCTATGTGTACCACATTCAACCCAAAATAAAACAAAGAAAATCACTGCAACAAATCTTAACAAACTTTAGAACAAATTTGCTCTGTTATGACCAATAATATGAAATTCATTGAAAGGTCAAGATACATTTGAGTAAGTGTGTGAATTATAGGTCCATTCCATGGTAGAATGTAATTACATGATAAATGAAGAAAATATAAGGCTTCTGTATAGGTTCAACCTCATTTCCCAATTTCTCTGAATGCTTTAGACAGAAAAACAGTAGGAGGACATTCTCTGAAGAACATTTTGTTCTAGACACATGGTACAAAGTTTCTTTCCATTCAACCACCTGTGCTGTGCAAAACAGCATATACTGTAACCTGATGTTAGACATAACATGAATAAGTCCAAATTAATCAAATTATTCTGACAATTAACAATTTAATGTTTTAAAGCTAATAAATAAATGAAACAAAACAGAGCCATTTAGGGTCATATTTAGTTATATATATGTATATCCAAGCACAGAGAGTGTGTTTAAAACAAGATCATAGCTAAACAGGAAGTTGTGGTGTTGAGTTTCATGTAGACGTCACCAGCGCTGTCGTGTTTTCGTGCCGATTTATGTCTGGAAACAGCTTTTACTCATTTAGAAAAGGGCATCCTAACATCTTCCTGTCGACAGAACATGCTAGACACGTTTCATCTCTCCTCCTCCTGCTCTTCTCATTCATCTCCTCTCCGTCTACTCAGTGTGAAGTGCTGTGGTCGAGCCAGCTCTCAGAGGGTCACTTTTTATCACCCCTGGGCAGGAAGCATTACTGAAGTGTGTGACACTCTCTTCTGCTCTGAGAAGCTCAGCCGTGGCTCTTTTCTGGGATGTCACGTGACACTTGAAGCTGGACTGAAGCAGTAGGTCAGGTTTGGGTGGATACCCTTGTTGGGGCTGGTGGAAAACATCGGATCATTTTTGGGCTAACATGCAGGTGAGGTTCTTTGCTTGTCTAGGCTGTTTTAATTCTAAGAACTTGAGACAGGGAGTAATACAGTTGTGTAGTTGATGCATAACATATTTGTCATGTTTGTTGTTATTTTTAGTAATAGTATTTTTTAGGTTAAAATCTATGACTGCATAAGGGGAGCTGTATAAATTAGGGGCGTTTACCAGCCATTGTTACTTATTACCTCATTTTGCCTCCTATATATTTTCAATTATTCTGCGGTGCGACATGTATGTGTAAAAATAGTTATAAATGTAGTTTCTCAATAAACTTTCATCATAAAAGCATCATGTACTGTACATAATACGCAGGGAAGCTATTACATGAATAATGCAAAATACTATTTAAAGTTTAAGCATAAAATAGTTTAGGTTTAAGTATTTACTGTATGTCCTGGGTTTGTTGTTTAAAGAAGAGATTATGATGGAGTTTTTCAGAGGCTGTGTTTGTTTCATGTGCTCCAGACACTACCAGGACAAATGCAATTGTCAGACACCTGATCCTAATAACTTAAAATGCTTACAATCCCAAGAGAAGACTCTAATTCAATTTAAAGTCTCACCCAGAGGAATTAGATTTTTAGCATGCGACCAGTAAAACGTTCAGCTAAAAGTGCTTCTGTCAAGAAAAGATAGATTATTCAGTTTAACTAAAACACTTCCTTATTACTTGACCCAAGTTTTTGCATTAGTTAAACATTAACATGAAAATGATGTAGGGTAAAGACACAAGAGGTAGTTGTGTTGTGCCCTTGTGTCATTCTCTTGTAAATATGGTCTGTGTTTACTTCAGGATGGGAGTTGCTTGGGCAATAATTATGCCATTCTGATGGGCTAACAGGAGGTGTAGCCCTCCTCGCTCTTTCCAGACCATCAGTTCTCAGGGGTGCTCATTATACCCGTAATTACAATAGCAAAACAACAGTGAACAGGCACTGTAAACACATTACATTATTACACAAAGGAAGTCAAGGATGCTGTCCATTAAAGTAAATTATTTGTTCATCAAATCTTGTACAGTAACTGCTAAGAGAGGAATTCCTTTTGATTTCTGACTTCCTTTCTGAGTCCAAAACATACATAGTTGATTGTAAACAATGCTACTGCTATCATATTTTTAGAATTTAGGCAATAACAAAATATTTATAAAGGTTTACATTGTAAAGAGTTCTCTGCCTTTATGTAAATTCTCTGTAAGATAAGCTGACACTGATGGGTGAGAAATTAAATTGATTTAGCCCTATTTAGGTTGGTAAACATGTATAACCTGTAACATTGCTGGATGGTTAAAATGACCTAAATTAATTTCTTTTCGGTGAGTGTGTAAAAAGTAAAGCAAAAATGGACTGTAATCCAAATATCCACAAGTACTGTCAATTAATACTCAGCCCAAAACATTTATGTTAAGTAATAATTTGGTTAATAACAGTACGAGCTATATTTCTTGAAGAGGACTCAAAATATTATTCGATTTTAATGTTTTCATAAACACTGCTTTATAAATAAACAGTTTATAAATAGACTAGTGAGTGTGAATAAAATCATACCTTGTGATTTATTACTCATTTCTACTGTTTTGGAATTTTTACAAAAATATACATGGAAGAGGATCTGTAATTTCCCTTATGGCCTTTGTGTTGTTTGAGGCATGTGGTAGACATGTAGTTAATTCATTTTTTGTCTTGCCCATGTAATCTCTTTCCTGTCTGCAAACTTTCACACTCACAAACAGGCCACATCGTCTCTTTGACATGTTTGACATTTAAAAGTTTCAGTTACAGTATGTGGGATATGTGTTGGGGGTGAGAAATAGGTATTAAGCGATTATGTCATCTGTTTTTTTTTATCTAGAGTTTTATCTAAACTCTTGAGTTTCAATTGGAGATTCCTTTATCTAAAACCTAAACCGCAACCTGTTAAAATCTTGGTTGCTGACAACCAAACACATTGTGACACATTTTATCACATATTAACTTTGAAACTTGATCTTTATTTCTTACTTATTTAAATGACCTTTGGGAATTTGTGATTTATTCTGTCTTTTATCTCTGATGAACATCATTCAGGAAAACTCTGTGTGTGTGAAACTCCTTTCAGTATGTATTCTGTATTCATTATGTATCTAATTCTGCATCAGACATAGGTAGGGTGAATTATTCAAAGGCTGAAATTCCTCAATAGGCTGGAATTGAATTTGTGTACTGTATTACTAGCAAGCCAGTTGCTTTATCAGCTAATGCTATTTATATATAGCTTTTATATAGAAAACAGACTGGCAACAACATTAACATCATAATTATAATGGCTTATGTTGGATCAAGCATTTTAAAAATGTTTTAGCAAAGACATGTTGCATGTTTTTTCTTTGGTGTATCACATTACTTTGGTTTTTGTTCCAGAGCTTTCTTGGTTACAGATTCATTAAACTGCACTAAAATGTTTGGCCCTTCATATATTGCTTTGGTAAGGCCTATATTTGTCTCTTGTAATACAGTAGGTAAAATCTTTTGTCCTTGTATCTGTTTTGAAATACGCCAAACACACACACACACACACACACACACACACACAGTGGTTTGGCTCTGTTATTATTAATGAGATTTTTTTTTATTTCGCATCACAATATGTTCTGTTCAGATGCTTTTAAGCCAAAGTGGCTGGCAGTACATTCACAAACCACATTACTGACAAGCAGTTGAAAATGCAGAACATTTTCTTAGCAAGGACCTATTTGCCAAGACCCTTCTAAAAATTGTGTACAAAATTTTCTGAAGAAAATGTGAATGATGCTTGCCTCACTACCACAATATTGACATGCTGTAAGTGGTTGTCAGGGCACTGGTATGTGGTTGCTAGGGTGTGAGGGCGGTGTATAAAAAGGGGTCCTGTGAAGGCCTTCATCTGAAAGTGACTGGGTTGTCTTCTGTTCTCACAGGTGTTGGTAAGACAAATTCACCAGTTAAAAGCACAAATTGAGAATTTGGAACCCTTCATGTAGAGATAAGGGCCTTTGGCAGTTGTTTAGCACTGGATTGATGTCCTGCATTGAATTGCTGCAGACTGGCAGAAGTAAAAGACATGAGCAAAGGTGACGTGAGAGAACATCCAAAGGTTAAGAACAAGTCAAACAACAGCATTTAAGATGCACTTAAGGGAACACACAGAAGATTCAGGTGGTCTGGTGAGCAGGGAGTGTCTAACAGATGTCAAACTTATTGTCTATACTTTTCTCATGTGAAAGAATCTTTGTAGCATTTTTCAGAGGGAATTCAGAATATGGGAATTGTCACTTGTGTATGAATGACGATACTGACTGCACTATAATGCTATATTTAACCTATATATTTAATGCATGTAACGGCTGTGCCAACCAATACTGTTAATCACAAAGATCCAATAAATTCTGTTCAGACAAACACACCTTTCACAAAACCTTAGCACAACATAAATCCATTATAAACTTTCCTGTTTGTTCAAAAACTATGTTTGCTCAAGCATGAAATTAAAAGTTGTGACCAAATGTGACATTATGTTCAGAATCCATACTGTATCAAAATGTATAGCACAGGTGTATCGCCCCAAATATATGCACATACGTTATAGAACCTCAAGTTTTCATTTGAGTTGCTGAAGTTTAAACTTTTATAATTAGTATATGAATATTTTTATTAATATCAGGCAAAATGATACAGTGGCGTTTTTAGCCAGTAAAATAACACATTATAAACAAATAATTGTGCTCAAAATAATTGTTGTAGTCTGACTACTGTAGCGTGTATATAGCAGTTCATTGCATGATGCATGTCGCGTGAGTTTGCTGGGGAAGTTGAGTGTTTTCTGTGTTATCAGCTGTCTTTAGGAAGGTCGTTATTATAGTGTTTAAACCCACAAGCCTTCAGAATTAATATGTATCTTTTTCATTCATTTTTGAAAGTTGTAACATTATTACTTATTTGGTTCTTAATTAATTAAAACAGTGAGGATGTTGTGAGGACTGTAACAACGTATGTTACAGTAAGTGGGACTGTGGCCTTGATTTTACAGCACAGTAAGCACTTTTATTTCCTTTTTTACATACAGTACATCATAATGAGTTTAGTTTTAACTGAACCAGTTTCAGTTTTTGAAATACTTTGAATGACTCATTGTTGTGAACCCTCGGTCGTTACATCTCAGCCTAATAACACACAGAAGTAACAAATGTGAACATATGTTTCTGCCCTCGTGAGTTGCGAAATGATGTATGAAGTGACAAATTTCAGAACAGAGCAAATATTTAAATTACAGCTGCGTGGAGTTACTTTTTGGCCAATCAAATCCTCACAATTAAACACTAATTGGCCTATAGGGAAGAATTTGATTTTAAGATTGATCTGCCCATATTTATCATGTCAGATTTGGACAAACTGAATCCACAGATGAATTGGCAAATTGCATCAAATAAATCTTTATTGCATCTCTTAATTTTCACATCAGTGCACTTTTTTACACTTTAAACAACACACTGCTTTCAACCGCAAGTCTATAAGCTCAGTCTTAATGTTGAAATACGCACCAACTGTGCAATGTAGGTTCTCTCATTTATATAAGAGGGAGTATTTCAGTACCTTAACTAATAATGAGGTACTGTAACAATAACTAATATGACAGTGTACAGCGCAACATGTTGCACCAACAACAATAAAGAGCACCAATGGCTGGTTTAACCACAGTGCAGCAAAAAGAGAGCTAAATTTAGTGAGTAAATGTCAATGGTTTACCACTGTGTTACAGATGCATTACTGGTCATGCAAACTGAAAAGAGCAAAGCTTTTAGAATGATTATAAAAATGTATTACATGCCAATGTAGCGTTATGTTTTATGTTCAAATTCATATAACAAGAATGTGTTTCGCAATTTGCAAACAAATACATTTAATGAAGTGTGTATGCCATTACAATCTAAATAGTCAACAAACAGGATGAAGAGATAAAATTTGAATTGTAATTTACGAAAGAAATGAAATTTTTCTGTCTAATAGTCAATGATGCATATTATATAGATGTCAAATAACATAACTTAATTATTTCATGCCTATTTATTTGTTTATTTATTTTGTAAGAGCTGTAAAATAAGCTTCATATCAATGTTTTGATCACCTTGTCAGGGTTTATTTTGACTAGCCAAATACATTATCCTTTAGATATATTTAGAGATTAAAATTGATAAAAGTTTGAATTATTTAAATTTTTTTCAGATTTTTTTGGCTAAATGTAATCTAATTCCTCTTACGTAAAAGGAAATACAATGTCTTGTGAAACTATTGCCATTTTATGTACTGAATTGTTACTGAATGTGAATGTGTTACCCGCAGAGCATTATGACTGAAACCCTCAACATGACGAGCAACTCATCGTGTGTGATTATGTCCCAGTCAGCCAGTCACCTGCTGATGTCCATGTACATCATTGCCTTCATCCTGGGACTGCTGTTCAACCTGATCACTATCGGTCCCATCATCCAGCAGATCTGCAGAAAAAACATTTTAGGCATCTACCTGCTGAGCCTCTCCATCTCTGATCTCCTGTACATCCTCACCATGCCTCTGTGGATCTATTACTTCGGTAACAACCACAAATGGATGCTCAGCCAGGAAATCTGCAGTCTCGCTGGATTCTTCTACTACTCCAACCTCTACATCAGCATCTTCCTGCTCTGCTGGATTTCCATCGATCGCTGTCTGGCCATCACCTTCCCTTTGAGGGTACAATCATTCCGCCGTCAACGGTATGCCTGGATCATCTGCGGGTTGGTCTACGTTTTTGTGATGGCCATGCATTCCCTGGTGCTGTACCTGGACAAGCTATCAGATCCGTTGGATGACCACGAACAGAGATGCTACGAGACCTTCCCCATGACGGAACGCATCGCCCTCTTCAACCTGATACGTGTGGGCATCGGTTTCCTGTTGCCTTTGGTGGTCATCACAGTCTGCTACTGTTTGATCCCATCCAAGGTTCAGCAAAGCACGGGAGTTGATGAGCAAGGCAAGAGAAAAGTGAGACTGCTGTCTATGGGGGTTATTGCCATTTTCTCCTTCTGCTTCGCCCCGTATCATATTCTCCTGCTGCTAAGATCCATTGCCTTCTTTTCGGTGGGGGATCAGAAAAGTTGCACCTTCGAACAAGCAATGTATTTACCCTTTACTTGCTCCCTAGCTTTGTCCAGTCTAAACAGTGTGGTGGACCCTGTGCTCTATGTGCTGGCCAGTAATGGAGTGAGAGAGGACATGCGTTTAAGCTGCTGGAAAAACAAGCTCAGACAGGAGACAGCAAGCCCTCTTGTTAATTCAAAATGGAGGACAAGAGTAACCCAATTAACTTAATCTTTGTCTTTAAAACTGTGGGAGAAATTCACTAATACTTAGTTGCACCCACTAAAACTGTGGCGTATTTGCACTCACGATTCAGTAGAGGAATTCTGCAAATCAGTGTAAAGGTGCAACTGAGGCTAAAATGTATCTGGCAGACTGGTTTTGTGTATCTAGTTCTACTACTGTAATCCAGGCATCAGAACTAGTCTTTAAAATCATATACATAGCGAACTGGATATATGGATTGTTAATTCAAATAATTAACATTTATCTCTCATTTGATGAAATACTGCTGTCATGATAAAAAATACACATTAAAATATCACAATTCTTTTTTGTTATCAACATTTTTATTGAGATTTAGTTTCACTCAGAAAAATATTATAATTCCGACTGTCTGTGAAAGCTGTGTATCAGCACATGTAGTTCCTGTTTAAACTGGATTTCAGTAGGTGCAGGGTTTACTGTTTAGTGACTTAACAGAAAATACTGTTTAGTGACTTTATCCTGATGTTTGTACTCATCTCAGATCCCACTGGGTTCATTTTCATCTAAAAAGGAGGAATTAGTACATCATTGTTTTATCTAGATAGGGATTATGTAAGTGTGTCCTTGTTGAGATGTTTACAAATTGTGCTTATGGATTTTTTTCTGATACAAGAACTAGATCTCTGTCTTTAAAAGACCCTTGAACCACTTGAACTTTCTGCGTAAGAGCCGTACTCAGTCTAAGTGTTGTTATTGTGAGATAAATCCGCCCTGTTTGTCCTGTTTAAATCATAGTCTGTTCCCTGTAACTTACTGTTAAAACAGACCATTAAAGAACATTTAATCTATCAGGATTTATAAAAACAACCTGTTGTAAAGTGAACCATTTAGATGCACAGCATGTTGCGTCTGTTCTTCATATATTCATTCAATCATAGTATGCTTAACAAATTCTACTTATAATCTCCTGTAATTCACCATATTCAAACAAAATTCATACGAAATGAAACAAAAGCACTGATTTTGATGGTGTTGGTGGGTGTTTTCTGAACAAAATTCAGTAGAAAGTGTTTATGAGGCAAAGCGTTTGGGTAGCATCTCTGCCCATAATCACTCACAATACACTTTGTACAGTTTGTTCTGTCAGCACGATTGCCTGCTATAGACGAGTGTCTCTCATGTAACTGCACTCTGAACCATTTGTGAGTCTGGGAGCTGGAGTGCCCATTCTGTTCTACTGTAAAATGCCACGGACCTACTCAATAGAGTGATTTAGGAGCGCAAGAGAAGCGATGAATTGCATCTCTGAATACCTGATCTGCAGACTGAATGGTTTAAATGACTGCTCGCTTTAACCTGTTGCTCTAGATGCCGTCAAGTCATTCACTGAACACGTATGATGTCATTTAGCGTCACTCTGACCTGTTTGTGTTCTGTTTTATGCTCACAGTTCAGAATGTTTCAAATTCTGAGAACATGTTCATGTAGGGGGACTGCATGAAGGGGTTCTCATTTAAACACAACTGTCATTTTTAAATGTTTAAATTAAAAGAAAGGTATATTTTGCTCATTGAAAATTAATTACGTTATTTTAGTGCCAACTACAAGTTCAGTTTAACCAAATTCTTATTACCATAATGCATATAGACATTTTATCTCAATTAATTATTTTTGGCCCACCCATGAGGTGTTGCATTCAAAGACATCTATAAAGCGAATGTATACATAGAACAGTATTTTTTTAAATGCAGAAGGAAGCCAGAAGACTCTTTGTGTGACCAGTTCCAATACAGTAATTTTTACAATATTACAGTAAAATACTACAAAAATACTACCAGGAAATAAATACAATTGAAATAAATTATAAATGTTTAATTTGTATTTTGAAAATTGATGGAGATTATGGAGATAAATCAATAAAACAATAAAAAATAGAAAATCAATGAAAAATGGAGTGACAGGGTTGAAAATTGTCATAAGCTGTTGAAAGAATTTAAAGTCACAATGAAGCCCTCAGCAATGTATGCTATGCTTTCAGTGACATTATCACAATCACTCTGAGAAATATTCATGTGACGGCACCTCACAGCTCAGTTTGACCTTTCGGACTGAGTCTCTCACAGGGATGTCTCAAGTTAAACCTACTGCAAGTTATGGATTCAAAATAAGACATTGTCAGTGTTGTTACCTTTGAAATACTGCTGTTGTCCTGACAGTTTTTTCCAGCTGAGCATGCCTCCTCTGTTATTTCCTGAAGATCCTGGAATCTGTCATTAAACTCATTTTTCCAGGCCAATTATTGTATCATAAGGGATTAAAAATTCTGATATACAGAAACAAGCAACAAACTTGTTTGTTGACTGTGAGTCATAAAATGTTTTTGTGAATCATTGTAAATGTTTGTGGAAAGGATTTATCAATTCTTCAGTTACAACTTATTATAATGCCAATTAAAATTGATGTGTTTTGATGTATAATTTATGCTGTTGTGGTTTTATTCATTTGTTTTATAATACATTAAAGACATTCTTGATTATCCTGATTATCATTTATATTTTGTTTTGCAAATGGTCTAAATATTGTTGACACAGAACTACAGGTTAGAGTTGTTTACATGTTTAGCCACTTAAATTTTTCTTATCTTTTTGCTAGACCTCTGGGAAATTTGTTGCTTTAAAAATGATTTCTGGGAATTTTCAGACCCTAATCACGTTCGCTCATATATTTCCACATATTAGTTTCTTGCACAGAGCAGCTGTTCCACTCTAAGTAATCAAATTAAAATGATCCTAATAGCGTTTTAATGAAATCTGAATATTGTGAATAATTATTGGACTGTTTCCTTTGTCCTTGCAAATATTGGTTCAGAAAGTTGACATCAATCATGATTCAAAATCACAGTTGACCTCCAATTATTTTTGAATTCAGCAAAATGTTAATAGAGCTTTGGTGGACTTTCAGAGCATAAAATTGGAACCTTTTCTTCACATAATGACTTCAGATGACTTCAGAGGACCACAAGTGATTTGAGCTATATTCATGGCTCTTTACTGATTTGGATTTGGGTTTTTGAGCTTTAAAATTAAAAGAAACACGGATGTCAAAGTCAGTGTCCTGCAGAGTTTAGCTTCAACTTTAATTTAACACACCTGATCTAGCTAATCAATGTGTTCAGGATTGCTAGAAACTTCCAGGCAGGTGTGCTGGAGCTGGTTAGAGTTATCTCTGCAGGGAACTGACTTTGACACCCCTGATTTACATTTACATTTATTCATTTAGCAGATGCTTTTATCCAAAGTGACTTACAGTGAATTTAAGATACACGTTTTTATTACTTGTGTTCTCTGGGATCGAACCCACAAGCTTGCAATGTTCTACCAGTTGAGCTACGGGAACATCACAATTTAGGAAGTGTCACCGACTCACTAACCAGTGGACCACAACTGCCCCCAGAATGACATAAAGGTAGGTAAACGATTACAGATCATTTATAATTTCTGGGTTAACTTTCCCTAGAAATTTGCCTACAACCAATTATACCTTTATAAAAAGTTGATTATAGTTGATTTTCAAATATCGTGTGTCTGTCAGGTCCAGGCACTTATCCTACTTTGAAAGTCATTGCCCAAAAAATAAGCAACCAAAAGGCAGGAGATTTTCTATTCTTTTTCCAAATTTCCAGAAGTATTTTTCTGTCATTTGGTCATACTTGACCTTACTTGACCTCTAGCAGTCTGCAGAAAAATGTACTACATAATATGAGGAATAAACACACTCAGTCTCACAGCAATGGTTTGGTAAGAGGGAGCCCAATGTTCTCTCATAAAACATATCAGTGTCTTTTATCATTGAGTTCTGATGGCTCTTTAATGGATGTCCACTGTGTGGGATATAGACATCATGGGGAGAATGAAAACATCTCGCATATCGCTAATATGGGTTTTCTTATTCTTGTATGGACACGTAAAGTCAATCCCGGTTTTTGTTTTCTAACAGAATGCCAAGAATGATATTTATATGTTTATGTATGTTTATATATCCTCAATAGAATGATGCCAATTAGGATTCTCTTTCTTATGTATTTGTTTATCAAGAATGTAGTACATTAAGTGCTGAGAAGACCTGATTATTAAAAAAAAAAAACACATAATAATCTCTCAGATAATTACTGATAATAATGCAATTTCATAGCTCACACCAGGAAAAATAAGTGCCTTGCATGTGTACAGCTGTTTGAGTCTATAATTTTAGAAGATATATATTCAGTATATTTTTAAAGCTACACAAATACAACCTGCCTTTTCCATTTTGCACCTGGTGCGTTTTATCAATTTGTTTAATCATTGTTTCCTCTCATGAACTGCCTACGCAAATGTATGCAAATCCATGCGCTGGTTACCTTGGGAAATGAGGAGCAAACACTTGAAGTTTCTATGAAATAAGTGCAAAAACCTGACTGCCCTGATTGTGGTTCTCAGGACTGAGAGAACCAGCAGCATACAGCTACAACAGACAGCAAATAAATCCACGCTGAAGTTTAACTGTCCGTGTGGGTATTAAAATGTGAGGACATTTTGCTTCCCTCTTGTGTTAAGAACATTAGTAATGCTTCCAGATAAAGTCCATATCTGTTTGATGTCCATATCTGTTTGTTGCTGTTATCACTGTTGTTATGGCAGCTGTCACTTAAGGGTCTGTTTTATCAGGCAAGTCTCCAGATGAATACAGTGGAGGAAAGACTATAACATAGTGCTGCCAAATGGGAACAATCCAAATGAATATTACTTGAGTGGCAACTTAAATGGTTGCTATGGTTTCCCTGAAGCACCGTTTTAAACCTACAATACTCCCATACAATTCTGTTCTTCTGAGACGTTATCACTACCAGTCCTGGAGTAGAGTGAGTTTGTTTTAAAAGTAAAGTTAGGTGACGTTTCTTTCAATGAATGAAGAAGATAACAGTTTTAGCTTATGAATGAAAGCAGTTTTATTGCTGGTTCAACTTTTACCGTATATCCAAGCATTTATGAGTGTTTTCTATACAGCTTAAAATTACTGCTTCATGCATTTGTTGCTTGGGCAAAGTGTGTCATTTATTCTGTTAAAATACTTCCCATTTCCCAGTTTAATAGCAAAGACAACTTTAATCTATATGTAGGTATGTTTTTGTGTTTTTAAACATTTTGGTTCTGTGGGAATGTTAAAATATACCCCTGTTTGTTTGAACACCCTGTCCAGCGACATCAGCTCAAATAGAATTTTTTTTTTAGTTTGGGACAGGCAATATGTCTGTCTGACCAAACATTGGCCAAGGAGGTCTTTAAGAAATTTGTTTAAAAACATATTATTTAATCGTCAGTTCTGTTTTATGATGCTAATGGCACAGAACCTTTGTATATCTTAAAAAGATAGTAGAAAGGGTTGTAGGAGGGAGATATCTTCTGTGAAGCATTTTTACCATGGAGTAAAGTGTCCTACAAAACATTTAGTATGTGATGAGAACCAAATGTTAAGACAATTCAAAAGACAAAAGGCTGTTCTCTGTGGTAATCGACAGCATAGCACAGATGTTGCTAATAGACCCTAATATTTTTTGAAAGTAAATCTTCAGAACTTTTCTGAACTCCTCTACAAAATGAAACAACAGGAAAACAATGAATGCTTTTAAATGTCTCCTATTTCTTGTACAGTTCTGTGCCATTAAATAATTTGCAATAAATTAACCCGCTAATAGGTTGAAAAAGCCACAGCTTGACCTGAACGTCCCTAATGTACTCTAATGTAGTCTATTTTTCCTCCACCTTGAGCTCTTCCTGTAGTCAAAGCTTGTTTGTTTTTTTAAAACCCTCTCAAAGCTTCATCTTAACCCAAGAGCAGGTCAGCATCTCATTAAGCTGGAGTCAACTGACGTTAGGATGGGAAAATTAACTCCTAAAATCCTTTTATTGTGCTAGCGGGTCGCTTGACTGGCTTATTCTTTTCCAAATGAAACTTGGGGGGGAAAAAAGCCAGATGTGCTTGACATTGGAACCAATAACAGCAGCTGTTCGGCCTGCCTGCATTAGCATCTAAAGTCTGTTGTGTTTCTTCTTCACTGGTTCAAATTGCAACGCTGCTTTGAGCATAATGACATCATTATTCCCAGGCTTTCACTTCACTGATTTTCCTAATTTGGTCTGCAGGAAACTAAAATACACTATTTGTAGGATAAAAGGTTGACCATGTTGATGTTGCTTGTCATTGCTCACGCTATATCTGGAAACAATAAGATGTTGTGTCAGATTGTGTTTATTGGAATGCATAAGCACAAATTCTTAATTGTTTTTTTCTTAAAGCAATTAAATAAAACAGAAAAAGTCTCTTGTTTGCCTGATTTTTCAATACAGAAATACATTTTCTATGTAAGCTTCATAGAAAGCATTGTCTCAAACAGCTTAGCTTTGTCAAAACACAAAGTCTACAATCAGACATCAGAGATTGTAATGAAACTCAGTTTTACAGAAAAATTGATTAAGCTATTATCTGATGTATACTATTCACATTAATTTAGTGTCACTTATGGTCTCATTAAGCTCTTATGGTCTGTCAACAAGTCTCGTTCATGTCAGTTTTCTCAGAGGGCAGAAAACCTCAGAGGGCAGGAGAGGCTGTGCCTCCTCAAAAACGATAAGAAATAAAATTTGCATACTTCTGCATAAATAATCAGGAATTATGTGAGGTTATCTTCCCTAACTAATAACCTTTAGTGTCACTTTGATAAGTTGTCAGGCTTGGTTAAGGTTAATACAGCAGGTGAAAAGAGACTTTCAAATAAAAAATTAATAAATCCAGGTTAAACAAGTGAGATCAGCAACAACACTGCATAAGGGAGGGTTTGTGGCTGGAGTTTCTCTATACACACTGTAGCTGAGTAGATGGAATATGATAAGATCTAATATAAGTTAATTCATTTTATTATTAATTTAAAATCTTCACCTCCCTTGAATATTCCCCAAAGGAGCACCACTGTTTATAAGAAACATTTAAAATGTTCCTCTTAGCAGCCACATAAAGTTAGCTGTGACTTATATATGCTTGCTCATACATGCCCAATATGGGGTGACAAGCCTTTATCACTTCCTGTTGTTTTAACAATGCTCTAGTTAACAATGTTATCATCTACTATGAAACATGTATTCCACATTGTGTCTAATGTGTTTTTCGGTCGTGTACAAAGGGTGGGGGACACCATATGAAATTAGGAAGGGGCCCAACAGGATGACCAGCATAGAATACACAGATTCTTATTAAGAGGCACTGGCAATACATAGACTGATTTCTTCCAGCATGTTGGCGGATAGATTTTGTAATGGGCATGCAGAGCCTTTCATATCACAGACGTATCTGTTCTGACATAATTGTACAGACTTCTGCTTTATTTATTCTCTGCCCACTGTGCCAGTGTATGCAATTACAACATTGTATGTGCCTCTGTTTGTTGATTCATGAGAATTTTTATTACTGACCTGTTTGCAATTGCGTTTTTCAAGAAAATTCTGCATGTTGCACAATATCAGATCGGGCATGTAATATAAATTTCTTTTTAATAAATGACAAGACTCTTTGAAACGCTGATGAAAATGTTGCATTTTACTTACACATTTACAAGGCAACACAATTTTTACGGGTCAATCACAGCGCCAGTGGATGTTATCTGCTTGATTGCATTCACACAAGTCATAATTCACATTGTTGTGGCGTAGAGACAGCTAGTCACATGAAAAGATTGTGTAGTCATTTCTGAAGCCAGGTGTGCACTGTGCATGTGCGTGTGTGTGACAAAAAAGACAAAATAAAAGGCAGGAACAAAAAAGATGTTCAGTTAGAAATTTACATTTCACATTATGACTGTAGTATCAAAATAACCTAAAGTTTGCCCAACAACAACTGACTGCAGATGAAACATTATCATCAATAACTCATTTGGATTTTGGCCTCATTTTATTTACACTTGTAAATGAGAGTCAGAATAGAGACATGTCAAACATATACATGTATGCAGTCTGGTGCAAAAGACAGTTAATGTCACAGAGTCTGCTCTGAATTTTACCCAAGAATTCACTGTGGTGACAGATGCAACAACCGTAAATGACAGATGGGAAATTACAATTTGCCTCCAGTTAATAAAGAAAAATGATAAGTGTTCGTGTGGCTTGGTTTCTGCGTGTGCACACACACACACACACACACACACACACACACACACAGACAGATGTTCTGAGAGTAATTTCCAGGAAACCAGGGTCATTTTCACATATTCATCCAAATACAGATTGATTTGCTGAGTGATATGGTGTAGTGTGAATGCAGTGTAATTAAGTCTGCCACGCACCTCTGTAGAACTGTCAAAATGAGACATCAATTCTAACTGCTGTCTGTGAAAAAATAAGAAAATCACGTAATGGTGAAACAACTAGCGCTTGCTCCTGAGAAATTATCATCACTTTAGCTCTCGCCACTTACAAAAGGTCAAGCTAATGCTGTTGAACATTATATAGAACTAAGCCTGTATTCAGACGGAATAGGAGTCTTCCAGTGTGAGATCTCATGCGTGTCTCATGGTGGCGCGTGCAGTCCATTACTTGAGATGAAGGCGGTCATTTGATTGAACTCCGATTGCTGAAACCCTCTTAAGAGTGTCTGGACTCAGGAGTAAGAGGTCTGAGAATAGCATTCAGAGCAGTGATCTATATCAGAGCAGCAGTGATCCTCAGACATCTGTTAGGGTTTAGAGAAGTTCCTTATCACTTGTTTTCTAGCACGGGTGAAAGCTGAAAGAGCAGTGCATGCTGCCAACTGTATAAATGCTAATGCAATTGGGTCAGAGGTGATGGGAAAGAAGTACCACATCCAAAAACCACTGATATTTCCCAAGAGAGGAGGAAGTGATGTAAGAGGTGTCAACATCTAGTTATTTCCCTGTTATTTTCCTTCAGTTTAGTATCTCTCCAACATATTCAGGCTTCTAGTAAAATCTTTTAAGTCTGCATTCAGTATCATAGAGATGTATTCAAGGTTAAGCAGATGTCTGAGGGATTTTGAAGACTAAAACACTAATGTTCACAGCAACCTCAAAACAAACCATAGTGTTCCCTCTAGTCCTCATAACAGAAACACCCAGAGAAAAAACATTAAAAAAGCCTTCATTTTTAGATAAGAACCTCAAATATTGTCTGGAATACCACTTCAGCACTGTGAAACCTCCTTAATGTCTGAGTGCCACTTCTGAGTAGTCTGTGCGAATGTTGCACATCTTTAGAGGCAGCTGTCAGGGGTGGGGCTTTCAGGTGATTGGTTGTCCTTCACTGCTACCTCAGATATGAGTGTCAGGCAGGTGGCGGGGTTACGAGAGGCACAGCGAGATAGTAACTCCTGCCCACTTCGCCTGCAGGGACACAGGTAACCCCGCAGGTGCAAGCGGACCTTACTGTGCAGTGAGGCATAGATAAAGGGGTTATAGCAGGCTGAGCTCATGGCTATGAGATGGCAGCTGACCTGCAGCACATTGACATAGCGTTTGTCCACAATCTGGAAGTCAGAGTCTAGATCCAACAGGAGGTTGAGGACCTGCAGGGGGAGCCAGCAGAGGGCAAAGGCGAGCACAGAGGCAACCAATAGGGAGAAAGTCTTGCGTCGCTGCTTGCTCCACCGCTGCTGGCCATGGGAGGGCTCTCCAGGCAGAGTATGTTTGCGGAGGTGCACGCTAATGGCGCAATAGGAGATGCTAACGGACATCAGGGGGATCATGTAGGATGCAAGCAAGAAGAAGCAGGAGTATAGCAAGCGCTGGCGGTCAGCACCCAACCAGAATTCCTCGCACACCACCAGTTCCATGCCACTGGGTCGTAGGTCGACGTAGCGCGTATGAAGGGACGGGGGAGCAGCGAGGGCCAGGGAAACTGCCCAGACACCCAACGCCACTGCACCACAGCCCCAAACAGAGATACGACGGCGTACTGGGTAGGCTACCACAACGTAGCGATCCATAGCAATGGCGGTGAGGGACAGCACAGAGGCAAACACCGTGGCGCCCTGCAACAAAGGAATGAGGTGACACATCGGACGGCCAAAAGCCCAGCCACGTGCATCAAATGCATACGACGCGGTCAGTGGCACACAGCTCAAGCACATCAGCAGGTCCCAAGCTGCCAGGTTGCCAATGAAGAAATTTGTTGCATTGTGCAACTTTTTGTCTGCAAGAATGCAGGCCAGGAGGAAACTATTCCCGACACCAGCCACCACAACTACTAAAGCATACAGGGGAATAAAAAGGGGCTTGAAGCGCAAGAGCAGCTGTGTCCCTGAAAATTTATCCAGAGGGTCCGTCCGATTTAAAGTTCCAACTGTTGCATTTAAACCTGCCAAAACTTGCTCCAGAAGAGGATCCATTTTACCTGAAACAAAAACATTGGTGAGCAACAAAGATGGCCATCCCACACACACATAGATGATAGTGATAAACTCAGTGTGAAGCTGGCACATGGAAACGCTGTTGCCATGCTCCTGATAGAACCTTTTAAAGAGTCTTTCTCATTCCTTGATGAGACTTGAACACCCTTAGCACAGTGCAGAAAGGCTTTAATTCACCAATTCAATTAATTATGGAAGCTACGTTTTTTTTAGATGAAACATAAGGTGTCTAATTAGTAAGTTATTATTTAGAATTATACAGAGAAAATCCTGAGGTATTTACCCTTATTTAAAACCACATTGTCTGGTAATGGCAATTCACACGAATGTGCTGATATTAAGGCCTTATTAAAGCAGCAAAATGGGAGGTTAATGACTCTATAATCTTTTCCTGATTATATATTGAATAATATCTAACTCTATTAGATTAAATCTATTTTGAAATTTCAGGTTGTGTGATTGCATGAATACATGATCACAGCATTCTAAATAAGACACAGCAGACATGAGTGGAATAATGATACATACTGTATTTCCAATAACTATAAACCTAATAAACATAACATAATACTGCATATGTCATTCATAACGTATAAATTGTTTAAATGTATAAAGTGCCAACAAATAGTTAAATAGTACATTTTAACTACTCCAATTATATACATTGTTTTAATAGTATCTTTGTATAAATTGATATAGCACAACAAACAAACATATAGCAAACAAACATGCAAGCGTAGTTGTTTTTCCTCATAAAGCATATCATATTTTGTTTTAGTTTTGAACAGTCATAGAGAAATTACAAATGAAAACTGTTATCAGTGTGTTATTTAGGAAATAATGGCTGATGGTGACATCAGCTGGCAATACAGCAGTCAGAAAGTGGGTGGACTGATTGAAATGAAACATGCGGTTAATTGAAATCAATTGAACGACTGATTTAAAAATTTATAGAACTTAATCAGTCAAATTCATTTTTACTTAATGTAACACATTAGTGAGTAATAATGTGAGAAGAACGTTAATTTAAACCTTTTGAAGCATTTCAAAAACGTTTGAAGTGTTTTACAAGCGAAGCAGCGTAATACACTTTACGCAAAATGACACAAAGCAAATGACACGTGTGCGCTTGTCAGAAAGGAGAAAGGCGCAGAGAGTACCTGCTGCACGAATTCCTAATATCCAACAGAGTGCTGTTTTTGATGCCCTCACTGTTGCCTCACAGTTGAGATTTTGTTCATCTCCATGTTTCCACAAAAATGTTCAACATTAACAGATCCATAAATGATCCTCTGTGGTCAGCTTTCCATCCAGCTCTGTGTGCCTAATCTTTAACTGTCTCACAGGAGGAGAGTGTTTGGTGATGTAGAGACCACCAACCCAATGGTCTGTGGTGGAGGGGAGGGGGTGAAGAAAGAGTGTAAGAGGGAAAAAAGAGAGAGAGAGAGAGCGGGGGAGTGACTGTCTTCTGTCACTACTGCAGTAACACCAAGACTGAAAAGGAGACATAATCCAAATTCTTGGAGCAGTATTTTTCAATGTCTTTCCCAAAAGGTGCACACACACACACACACACACACACACACACACACACACACACACACACACACACACAATGGCTCACATTTCAGACCTGTTTGCTTCATATTGTAAGATCAGTATGAGATTTTAAGACTCTCTGTTTGAGGTAACTTGACTCTTTTCAGCTTGGTGTTGCGAGGAGCTGGTGATACTGGGAAAATCAGTGCGGTGATGCACATAGTAAATAAAATCATTTCATTTCAGTTCAAAGCTGTACTGCCATGTGATCTGAGTGTATAGTAATATTGGGTGTGGATTTATCAGTTTTAGCATTAAATAATTCTTATCACTGGTCTTGTGTTCATCTCTAAGCAGCTGTGCATGTTTGCACATATGCTCACATGACAAAAATGACAGTTTACCTCATTATCTTATTGTATGCATGTATCCCAATGTTGGCAAAACTCAATACAGAGGTTATGTCCTTAAAAAGGGTAAATAAAATGATTATTTGGTTCTTCTGTTCTGATCTTGGCATATAACTGCAGAATTAAAGTTCTAGACTGTTCCTCAGATGTGTCTTCCTAAATTTATTGCTGCTGCCATTGGTTTACAAAAGATCACCACATTGCTTTTAATCATTCTTTCTCATATTTCCCAGAAAACAATGCTGATCAATTTTTCATTTGCAGCTCTGGCTGTTACATAACAGGGAAACCATGAATAGGGTTTTGTTCAATACCTTAGTTAATGCTCTTGTAAGAAAAGCAACATGTCAAAGTCATAATTTCTCCTATAGGCATTGCTGCCTAACAGTTAATCATCATTAGCCTTGTTATCTGCACTACAATGAACAGGCAGCCATTTGAACAATTAGAATGAATGACCATCAAAATCATCCAAATTTAAAGGGCTTATAGCCATAGCAATTCTAGCATCTTAGCCATAAACTCATATAAGCAAAATGTTACAAGCAGAATTTGATTCAGAGGTGTAGATGTTGTCCTCAGCCTCTATAAGTCTCTATAATTCAGAGATGAACCAGAATTCTGCCTGTGAGCCAAGAAATCTCAGCATGTAACAATTATACTGATTACGCTGAATCTCACAAATTATAACTGCAGCCAGAATCTTATAAGTTCTGTACAATTTATGAGACATTTTTCAGCACCAGAAATGATTCATTGTTTGGTGAATAGACATTTTAACACATTGTTCAACATCGTTTTCTATACACAACTTCCTTAATATTTCCACAATAGGGCCACAGGTGCACCTGTTGCACAAAGGCTGAATGTGGTTTGAGGCTGGCAGGGGGTTAAACACATTCACAATGTGAAAAAAATAGAGGAAAATAGAGAGAATTTGAAAGGTTAATTGCACATCTAAATAAATGTCTTGGCATAGCCAGAGTTCAGAATTTGGCCTTGAGCAAAGCTTTTAGTGTTAGACAATCAAACTAATAATTTTACCCTGCTAATTTTACCTCATGATGTTTCTGAACTCTTTACAGATCTGGCCCTCCTTTGACCCTGTCACTGTGATTGCTGGTGGCATGTATGAGCAGTTAACAAAACTCATGTATTGCAGTTTTAATAAAGGGTTCAGATGAAGTTCAGGAGAGCAATGAGAGACGTTACAGTAATATGTATACGTAATAATAATTCACTGGCTATTGTTCATTGGGTCTAGTTGAAAGTCATTTAGTGGCACGGATGTGGGATCAGTTTGCCAGACCCAAATGTTGACCTTTAGTGGGTAAAACTGGTTAAAAGCCCAGGTCAGAAACACCAGGACATTTTCCACAAGGAAGGAATTTGTGAAGTTCAGTTAACAAAGCATAACATTAATGTAATGTTCAAATAATGTGAAAGGTTACTTGGCTGTTTGTACTTTACTTTCACAGGACTGTAGATGTTAAGCAAATGTACCCAGTAGGGGACATAATAACATAGCAAAGTTCCATTAAATAAAACATGTTCTATTACTATCCAGTTGACTGGTACAGTAGGAACAAAGCTATTTTCAGCTGATTTCCATATGAATCACACAACGAAACGCAGAGCTGTTCACAGCTGTCTCTGCAAAAACAAAGAATAAAAAAGTCTGTTTAGAGGCTATTTAGAATGTTGTTTATTCCTGGGAAGGTTTTTAATGCAGCACAGTCTGATGCAGCCAGCAGTGTAAAACTATCTTTTACCCTACGGACATCCTTTTAGAGCCAAAAATTGAGTTTTGGTTGGATAGCATGGTCTGGTTAGCTTCTGTTGGTAGATGCATAACTGTTTAACTGTGCCCATAACTTTTAACTGTGCCCATTCCCCTGCCCCACAGTCAATTTCATGCTATCACACAGTTACTTACTGAAAAGAAGTTCAAACTTTAGAAACGCCGTAGATGGATTTCAAGGCCACAAACTGTAATGGGGTGCTGGGGGGCAGTCGGGAGAGGTCCTGCTCCCTCTGAACAACTGCTATTGAGAGAAATGGGAATACTAACATTAATTTTCTCCAGGCCTATTGGTCAGAGCTAGCAAAGAGAACAGGCCTGTTTTTTCTCCTCACACGAAGCAGACTCTGTCTCTGACCCCTTATGCTTTTAGTGTTCTATATGTTTCATAGTAAACTTATTCCATTTACACAGACAATAAATAGCATAGCAAGAACTTTAGTGATAGTTGATTTGATAGTTGATTTGATCGGGATTTAGTGAAATCCCGACCAATTTTCAAAAACAAAAACAAGCACTTTCATCATCATAACTCTAAGAGAGAATAAGTGTTGTCCTTCACTTTGTGTAGCTGGTTTAGGACATGCTTTGCAGTCTGTATGTGGGATAAAATCTTAAACCAAAAGGACAAATATTGTCAGGGGAATTTTTATACTTGACTCTTCTCACAAAGCTTAGTCTGTGTGCATTAAAGTTCCCCAAGGCACCTTGTTCCTTATAATAACTTATAAACCTTTCATGGTCGCTTGAAAGCCATAACTTTCAGATCCTGCTGGAGTCGCTTACTTTCTATGGGTAAACAGCATGCGATAAGAGCAATATTATGCATTTGATATGCTAAAATTGGGTCTTTAATATGCTGCTAATATAAAGGGGCAGATAAATAGAAGGATCTGTGAGATTATAACAGTAATAGATTTGGATGAAAAGGGAGAGTCTTTGTCTTCTGTTGTCTCTGTGGACAATTGCACTGAAATACACTGAAAAACAGAAGTAAATACAGTAAAATACAGAAAATACAGTATAGACTATCTCAGGCATATCTAAAACCAAATCTGAAAATATACAGTTTTGCTCTGGAACATTTTGTTACTAAACACCTCATTAAATATTTAAGATATTAGTGATGTATTGGCTAGTCTTGCTTGTCTAAAACAAACATTACTTTTGTCATATAAATTTTGTATACATCTTTGTATTTTTATATACATTGATTTTGTAAACCAGCTGCATCATACAGGCCCCAGGCTCATCTCAAGCAGATTTTAAAGAAACAACAGCTGCCGTTGTTGTTTTTCAAGTCATAGTTGTCATAATTGCAGTAAGCTTTGGAATCACACCAATTCTGTAGGTGTGATACCCCCAACCAAAATCAAGCTGTAATGAGCTACTTGTGTGCTGTGTTCCTGCATTTAACCAATGAAAGTTTGGTGATTTTATGCAACAAACAATTATAATGAAGCTGAATGGCTGTACAAAACATTTTCCCTTGGGAAGGTGAACACTGTCTAAAACCAAATCTGAAAATATATAGTTTTGCTCAGGAATAGTTTGCTACTAAACCTGATTTTCATCGTTCTGGGCCAAAATTGGGCCTAGGCCAATGAAAATCAAAGTGAAAACTAATTTAACCAGGGGCTTCTTGGCATAGGCTACTAATTATTTCCCTAGCTTTACAATAATGTTATATTGAGTTAACTCCCATCCTTGATTATATATGATAAGATAAAATGGCAATTAATTTTATATTAAAGGGTAGTTTCTGATACATTACTGCATTGTATCAAACAGAGACATTTTTTACGCATATGGATCGCCATCTGTACAGTGAACCAGTAGGGCCTCATTATGCAAATTTTAGCTCGGGTGGCCAATCAGATGACTGTATCATTTCTATTTAATTTACTTTCAACATTTATCGATCTTAAAGAATTTTCAATATTTTAATCACAAATCTGGTGCCAACAGACACGTTAAAGATGAAGTATTTTTAGGTTTTAACCTAATAATACTTTTTGTTTTTTGTTGTATATGTTTGCTTTTAACATTATATTTAATGCATGATAAGATAACTTAAATTAATCGTGACACTGGACAGTACATGAACTGCGCAATAACACATTTTCTTACATGCTTGAATTATTACAGTCATTTGTATGAGTCCTGTCACTGTAGTTCAAAGATAGTAGTTCTGCATATCATGTTTTTATTTTGTAAAAACGTTAACTAATTAACAGCTCTATTAAATACTGGAGACTGTAATTTAATTAATAAATCACGCGCAAAGGCGAGAAAAATCTATTGAGAGCTCAATAATCTGTGTTTTGAAGCCAGTAAAAAAATGTATGAGTTGTGTGACACTGAGCATAATAAAAAATAATCAGTTTCATGTAATGCAAAAAAATGGGGACTAAAAGAGTAAAACAGGGAATGTTTTTTCAATACAAAATGGTGCATCTTTGTATTTCTATATACATTTACATATGACAACCATGACTTGTGACAAACAAGTATAACCGTAGTAAACTTTGGTACAGAACACTCGTTCTGTTGGTCTGATACCCCCAACCAAAATCAAGCTGTAATGAGCTACTTGTGTGCTGTGTTCCTGTGTTTAACCAATGAAAGTTTGGTGATTTTATGTAACAAACAATTACAATGAAGCAGAATGGCTGTACAAAACATTGTCCCTTGTGATGGTGAGTACGAAACAGCATTTTTACCTAGAAGCGGGTTCACAGATGTACAACTTTTGAAGTTTGAAATTCTATTACCAGGAGCTGAATGTTCAGAAGAGAGCTGTTCAAATGAGGAGGCAGTTAAGACCCAGTTTGGGATATATGTAGTGTGCTTCAAAGGAAACTACCTTGAGCTGTGAGCAAGGATAACATGAGTTCTGGCCTTGTCACAGTTGTATTTGCATTTCATTTCATGTTCCTTTTCAAACAATTCTTTTTTTAATGGCTCAACACATTGGTAGCAACTTCATTTTAAGTTTGTATTTATTTTCTTCTCATACCTCCTGAAAGTTCTCTGTTCTCGCTCACTCTGGACGGATCTTTTATCTCTGCTGTATGTAGTTGGTGGTCGCTGACAACATGTTGGGCAAATGCAAATGTATATGCTATAGCACACAAAAGTTGGTGCTCAGTTGGTGGGTAAAATGGTTGGAGGCCTTTGCTTTTCAAAATGCGCATACTTTATTGCTTGGGAGGAATGTATTTTATTTAGTATCCTAAAACAACAACTTATAAGGTCTACTTTTTCAACACTGCAATGAAACATTTATTTTAATCTCTTCAATATAAATGGTAGATACCTTTTTGAAAGAGTGGCACTGTTTTACAAGAGCTGTTAGCGATTGTATGCGGTGTGAGTCCAAAGTGGGCTTTTATTTTTGTGCCACATGGCAAAATCAAGAATTAATAATAAAGATGAGATCTATGCTTAAAATAAAAATATAAATATAATCCTCCAGCAACTTTCTGAATAGGCTCTTATAATTTTCTTTTTTGTAACGTATTTAAAATTGGCTCATAGTAGATGTAATATACATATGACAATAGGTTAGGTAGGTATGTTTGTATTGTTTCCTGGGATGTACAGCCTTCTGTCTCGTTTCTAAAAGAGAAACATAAAAAGCGTGTTAACACACTATGAATAATGCATGATTATTCTGACCTCTTGTGGTGAGGTTGCCTAACTGCTGACATATTGTGGTGTGTTTAATCCATAATATTTCCTTAATTTTTTCTTTATTATTTAACAATTTCATTTAAACAACTGACATGGTCTCTGTTGAAGGTCTACTATTAATACAGACCTGTACAAAACTGTAGGTTTATGTGTTCAAGCCTCTCCATCTTGTTTGGTCATGGAATTTCATAAACAACACAATATTGTTTCTCAAGCTGCAGATATAAGAAAAGAACAGGCATGTTATATTAATGGCTGGCATTCACATGCTTCAATATCTCTGTATGCTACTTTTATTGCTTGGAGAATTGTTATTTTGTCAGAGTTGACGGCTGAACAATTTTCATGTCCTTGAGGAGATCTTTATTTTGCACACAGATGTCTCGGATCAATGTTCTTGCTGTCAGCTAACATTACGCCACATTATTCTCAAATGGCTTGCTGTCAGATTGCATTATAATGATATTTTCTGGTAATAAACTGACATTTAATAAACTATCCCTACATTTGCTGCTCTCACTCCTTGTGGGATTTCTGGAGAAAGATTAGACTGCTAACAAAATTAAGATGAAGAAAAGAAGATAAGATGGAGTGGCTAAAGAAACATGATAAAAGACTAAGGGGTGATTATAAAAGAGAGGATAAGTGATAATGGAAAGTAAGGTAGAAACGTAGACAGAATATCAAATGAGATGAGAGCTACTCTGATTGTCATGTTATAAATCACAGTCTTTACCTAAGATTAGCTGAACAGATGTTCAGTCTGACGTGAGCAAATCTACTGTGGTTTCAATGTCAACAATAAAGAGGAATATCATTGGTCAGTGAATCACAGTGAGTGTTGGTGGTCAACCAGAATACAACAATACCATCTGTTCTGTGCTGATGTGCTCTATTTAATATACAAGTCTGAGGTTTATAAAAACGGAGAAAGTACTCAAATTTGTGATGGTGTTTCTTCCATAATATTTCACATTTCTGAATGTAGTTGTGGAGTGCTGGAAATGGAAAATGTACTGGAGACTTGTACTGGAGCATTTATTGGCATGTTCAAATTTTGGTGCTGCATATGTCATTACTGAGACTGTAGTTATAAAATAATGAAATCCAGTCATTATCTATTTCTTAATGAACAGTAACAGATTTTAAAATGGAGAGAGTTTTATTTAAAATTGTATTACTCACTACATGCTGATATTTTAGTATCACAAAAAAAATGTTAATTGGTTATACAACTGTGTAAACAAAAACACAAACAATGGACAATTATTGAATTATACTTAATACTTAAAAATTATCATGTTTAAAGGGCAAATAGGTCAATATATCAGTAAGTACTATTAACATAATTATAGAAAGGGGGTAGTTAACTTTTATAATGTAGTTTTCATAGTGTTATTTTTTGAAGCAATCAGAATCACAGTTATAATGGTGAGGGATGATGTCACTGTTTAATTTCAAAGGCCTCTCTTAGGCTCTGTAGTGCCTCCTCCTGAGTGATCTTACCCCACGTTTCAGGTAAAGTTGCAGGTGCACACTGATACTCTTTAGCAAACCTGCTGTTGTATCTCATGAACACATATCTCCAGTAGATGGCAGCCTGATTGTTCCCAGGATCCTCAGGGGAAATGATCCAGTCTGGGTAGATTAACTGGTATTCCTTATAGGCAAAAGATTTGCCCTTCGTATTTCTGTTCTGAAATTGGTTGTTTCCAGCAATATCTGCAGAGCAGGTGCTGTGGGACAGAGTTGTGGAGTTGGCATTGGTATAACACACCAGACCTTTGGGTCGATGCACAACAGCTTCATGCTTTTGATGTTCTGTTTCTCCCAGATCACATGGAGTTTTGCAGAAAGGACAGCGCTTATCACAGCCTTTCACTCTATCGTACAGCATGCCTTGAAGTTTTTGTGGCAGGTCTTCTGGTACTTCAATGACATCCTCATTCTCAATAAATGCCTGTGCAATTGATGAGGACAATCCAGAGACTGATTCCTGTAGATATGCAAGGAAGTAGTCATGATGTGAAGTTATGTCAAACAAAGGTTTCTCCAAGATCTGAGTTGCCACAGTGATTTTTCCCAGACTCTTTAGAGTGATGCAAATTTCCTTCAGTAATTGTCTTACATTGCTTTGTATCACATCACTGTTTTCAGATGCCTGAATGATGCACTTCCTCATCCATTCAAAGATCTGCTGCATTCTGTGCTCTCTTCTGTCTTCTATCATAACAGAACCTGACAGATGTGTTTTGATGAAGTTGTCTATAGTTTTCTGACTAAAACTCTCATAGGACTGTAGGTATTGATGGAAGTTCTCAAACCTGTCTTTCAGCAACATGTCTTTCAGAAGACCATAGTGAAACATTTTTGGTGAGCTGTAAAGTTGTGCATTTTCTTTCTGAAGCATGTTATTAAATATCTGTCTTTCCAAGCTGTTGTAAATGAAGTTCTCAGCTGCTGGTTTAAGGCACATGTTAGTGAAAGTCTTCGCTGCTTTTTGACATTGGTCTCTCTTTCTAAATTGAATTACAAAGTTCAGCATATACTGTTCCTTGGTTTCCTTGAGGAACCTCACTTTTGGTTCTTTTTCCCTTATGAGTGTGTCTTGCATTTCTTGAAATGACACAGCAGCTTTACTACAGATGTATCCTTTGAGGTCAGTTTCATATTTAGGTTTTAGCGTGAATGACTTCATATTTAAAATCTCTAGACCCTTGTCCACAGTTGCAAGTATCTCATTCATGTAGCTATCTGAGTAACCCCCTTTGTGCCACAAGTTCTCTGAGACTTTTTTGTCACAGTCCTCTATCAGTTTGTCAGTGAATCTTTGTGCTACATCTTTATTGTATTTCAGTGATTTCTTCATCTTGCTCTTCAGATCAAAATGCTTATTCTTTACTGTAAAGCTACTGAGTTGATCTTTATTCCAGAGTTTAACCCTTTCCTTTCCCAGACCATGGTAGCCTAGATTTTCCTTTAGGTTTTCTGCCATCCTGGCAGAAATGTTTTCTGTTTCCAAATGGAAATCTCTTAGGCTAGATGGCATGCTTTCCCAAACACTAACAAATTCTTGTTTAAGCTCTTTGTCCTCAATAGCACAGCCATTGTTTTTGCTAAATTGTAAGAGTGATGCTAACTTTATCTCCAGGGCTGATTCAAGTGAAGTAAATAAGTCTTGCATCTGAATTGTCAAGTCATGTTGAACAGTAGCAGACTCCAGTTTTGGAACAACATCAGCTGTCATTTGCTTTTGAATGTGGTCTACTTTTTTGCTAAGCTTTTCTCTGTGATTTTCCACAAGGGCAATGTTAATATCCTTCTCCCTGATATAGTCCCAAAGACTTGCCTTCATTTTCTCTCCAGCTGTATTTATTTGAGCAGTTGCTTCTTCCTTTAAGACTCTGAGAATGCCATCTGAATTCAAGACATCTCCATAGCGCAATGCAGATTCTTTTAAATCTGTTATGTGATTGTCCAGCCTTTGAACCCAAAGATCCATTTGATCAATAAGCTGCTGTTCACCATGAGCAAGTGTGCTGCAGATGCCAATAATGGCATCAGCTGTACGTGTGTCTCCAAATCTTATGGCAACTTTTTCATTTTTTACTGACTCCCACAGGTTGCACATGTGCTCCATAAATGAGCCCAAGCATGTTGGCTGACCGTTTGTTGACTTTTCATGGAATATGGTCAACAGGCTTTGCTTTAGCCTAAGAACTGCATCACTGTAGTCTTGATCATTTTGTGCAGTCTCAGAGATGTTGGTCCACGGGCTTATCAGGTTATGGCTTATAACTTTATTAGACTCATCTGGTTGCTGTCCTGTGGTCAGTATATCAATTACATGACTCATGGTTTTTCCATCAATTCCTGTTCCCCCCGAAGCAACCTGAAATACAGTCTGCCTCCCTAAGTCTTTAGTGCAAAGAAGAGCATTGACAGCAACCTTCAGGTTGCTTCTTGTTTCATCCTGAAGCTCATCTGGTAAGTTTACCAGCGTAATATCACTCAGTCCACTGACAAAAGTAGCCAATTCAGTGTCGTGCACAAGCTGCTTCATGCCATCTCTGTGGTTCAGACCTTCTGTGCCAATCAGCATCAGAAATTCACAGTCCATCTCCTTTCTGAAGTTGTCAGGCAGGCTGAGAAGCAGCATGTATGCCCCCTTAATTTGTCTTCTGCCCCACTTTGGGAAGTTCACACCAAACAATGCAGATAAAAGCTCTGCATTCTTTGAGTTGTGAAAACCTAAGACTGTCAAAACTCTCATGCGGCTGAATTTTGGCAGCTGCTTGTGTACCTCATAAAGAACGCTGTATACCCAGTTAAATGGAAATACAGAGGCGTCCCCATTGTAGAGCTCAAGTGGAACACCGTACAGGAGTAGCTCAGCACCTACATATGGTAAACGAAACATGTCATACAAGTCAACATTTGGGCTGCGAAAATAGCGTTCATAGACCAATCCCATCTCTCGAAGGAAGTGTTCAAGTCCAATGCAATATTCTTGTCTTTGTTCAGTATCTGTTTCCCTGAGAAGCGACAGTCCGTCCAACTGCATAACTTCAAGTTTCACCCTCATCCAAGAGAGGAAGAATGCCCGCTTGTTCATGTCAAGTGTACACAAAGCTGCAATAAAAGCTCTCATGGCTGTTGTTAATTTATAATCAAGCAGCTGTTTAATAAGGTCTTCCTTCTCTTCTGTTAAGCTTTGCATTGTATTTAACTGATTACGTCCCTCCATCTTCTCCAACTGACACAAGTGTTTCCACACTTCACCCTGCAGGGGGAGCTGTTTCTCCAAAAAGGTAGACACTCCTTCTTTGATTCCACTAAGAACCTCTTCAACTTCACTGAATGCCATTCGACAGATTTCATCTTCATCAACAGTTATATTGAGATCATTGGCCATACTAGTGGTGCCAACAAGGTTTGCAGTGTGCAGATGTGGAATAAGCTGATTCAGAACATCTTTTAGGCTGTCAGCAACTCTTTCCTCATTACCATCACAGCCAAAAAGCACGTTTCCATCAGGCAGTTCTAAATCTTTCACCAGCCTTTGTTTAATTTTCTCATCATGATCAACATGGCTGTCCTCCTCTATTGACACTGAGCAATCGATTAGAATCATGTGGCTTGTATTGTTCCTCCATGAAGCAAGCAGTTCTTGCGCTTTAGCATCAAAACCACCACAGAACACTATGAGGACTGCAGATGTGTGACACAGAAGACTTGTCTGTTTATCATAGTTGGCTGCATCTCCACGAAGATTAGCTATCAGTACAGGATGAGGGAGGGCATAATTATAATTATCACTTGAAGGCAGATTCCAGCACACCTCCACCAAACCATCTGAGAGAACTCGAGGAAGCTGTCCTCCATCCATGCCACTGTTAATAAAACATTCATTCCTCTTGTGTTGACCCCCAAGAACATGGTTGAGTACCTGAGATTTTGAGATGCAGCAGCAACCTAGCCTTACAGCAGAAAGAAATGGCATCCTAGAATTGGCCATATTCTTCATGATAATTCCCTCAGGTGACTTCCACTGACCTAGAACACTTCTAAAAGGACTCAGGAGGACGGTTCCCTTCTTTTCTGGATAAACAGGTGGTAGATAGAGAGGCACTGCAAAGTTGCACTGGACCATTCTGCAGGCAATCTCTTGTCGTAGGAAACTGTTTGTGGTCATGTAGATGACAGCAACTAGGTCCAAAGGATTGATGGCACAGTTGGAATTCTCATCCATGTCCAAGCCATAAGCTCCTACTACTTTCTTGCAAGAAGTGTTGCGGGCTTTGGGATTATACAGCCAGAGACGCCTGAGGAAAGCCTGTGAAAGCTCTGTTGGGTCCTGTGGAAATTCATCCTCAGTGCTTGGAGTGGTAATATACAACATTGTTGTAAGATCCAGAGGTGCCACTTTTTCCCTGTGCAGGTCCAGCATTTGCAGGAGAATATGCTTGTCCCTGTCAATTTCAGACACTAGAGGAGAGAGAAGCATAAGAATAAACCAGTGTGTCAATTTTATATTACAGAGACCTGTAATATTATCATTTTTAAAGAAGCTGTGTGTATATAAATATGCAAAAATGATGTTGTGTTGGATTATTAAGAATTAATTTTAAAAGTTGATCTCACCTATCTCAGTAGTAAGAGGCCCAGGATCAGGGATAGGTCTCCGATGCAAATACATTATGAGTATTTCTCTTGTGTTGAGTTTCACTTCAGATTATTTAAAGGATAATCGGTCAGTCAGTCTGGCTAGGCCAACGTAATGGCTTAATCTTAAAAACCTAAAAATAAAAACATATACAAAAATAATACACATTTTACATAATCCAAGTAAAACATACATTTAAAAGTCGTAAGTGTAAAGATAAGTTATTGTACTACATTTTGTAATAGCATCTCAACATGCTTAGAGACCTTTATCACTTCCTACTGTAAATGGAGGCTAGATTTTAATTTATTATATTTAAAGCTTTGATTAGCTTTATTGATTAATTAAATTTTATGTTGCTGTCAATCCAGTGTTTATGTCCTTTGCACAAGACATATAACACATAAACTGCTTAGCATGCACTTGTCTGTTGTCTCTTGCTTTTCTAAATCACAAGCATGCTGGTCACAAGCCACACATATGGGCTTGCATACAAAAATAGGCTTACCTAAACTGGGGTTGAACTCCTCTTTGTCTGTGTGCT
Organism: Yasuhikotakia modesta; assembly: GCA_036877545.1. Classification (NCBI taxonomy): domain Eukaryota; kingdom Metazoa; phylum Chordata; class Actinopteri; order Cypriniformes; family Botiidae; genus Yasuhikotakia; species Yasuhikotakia modesta. The sequence continues at coordinate 60,190 of JBAJNP010001106.1, forward strand.
GTGCCATTAAGTGGACCTGACATGAACGTGAGCTCTTATATGTGATCAAAGGGTGATAAGGTCTTTTGTGGAATTTCCACACCCCATCTATTAGGCATGTACGCACAGTTCTGACTCACGTACACACTATTGAACCAAAACATCAACTCCTATAGCTAAAAAAGTACCATAAAATTACTGTATGAGACTAATATACTGTAATACTCTAATATACTTGCCCAGGAATGTTTGCCTTAGCAAGCAAAACTTGCTCATAATTCTCATAATTCTATTGCTCATAATAGAATTATTATGAGCAACTATTGCTTATAAATTTAATCTGACAGATTCTTAAACTATAATCAGATTTCCGTGAAATAAAGAACTTTAGTGAACACATAGAAACACTGTTTGGTTTGGCATGGGCTAATTCATTTAAATCTGTTTATTTATTACAAATTATTACATTTTAATTTGTATATTTGTGTATGATTTTGCTGCTGGGCTTATGAACATGATTTGGCTGTTTCCCTGCAGGAGTGATGACATCATAGCTTCTGCTGTCTGTCCTGGTATTGGCTGATCAAACTCTGATTAGGTGAAGAAAAACATTTGCGTATGATAACATTTCTGTACAGAAAGACCTGTTTTTTAAACGTGATTTATGATATGGACGAGTAAAGCATGTCATTACCTCAGATATAGATTGTACATATGTACATATACTATACTATATGATTTTCTATGCACAGTCCATCAGGTACTGTGTCTCTAAAAAAAACGTGCATTTAATGGCAAAGTATATTTACCTGTTTCAAGAATAGGTTCTCATGTCGGGCTCAGCTTAAGTCCTCATGAGGTTAAAGCTCTACCCACATGGATAAACGCTTGTGTGTGCACAGGAAAAGATTACAAGCCTCCTATTTCTGTAACACAAAGCTCTTTAGCTGACTTAGTACTGGAGTGTGAGTGTGTCCGTCTGAAATATGCACATGTAATTGCAGAAAGATGCGGGTCTAAATCGTATTTTACTACAGTTGACGTGCTCTGCACAGGACTAACCAGAGATAAACACAAGCTTTCAGAATGTTAGTTACTATGCTAACCGCTATGTACATGATGGTGAGAATGGCTGAACAGGTGAGACAGCTCATTAGATTAGATCTGTGTCCTGTAGTTGCTGTTCGTCAACATACCAGCCTAAAGCTGTTCAGATGGTTGAGATTTCTTCTTTCATTGTTTCATGTGTGAGGAACTGTAAGCTGTGATAAAAATGCCAGATAGAGACAAATGATGAAATCCTACTTTATTACGTTAGACCTCTTGGGGCTCCAATATTTCAAAGTTTTGTAGAACATATAGAAAAAGAAAGAAATGGGTGGTACTTTAATTTGCTTATTTTTTGTAACTTTTGGGCAAGTTGCTGAACACCTTTAGTTATAAGTTTATACGTTAAACCTTTGTAGGTAAACTAGCTTTATTTGTTGAAGGTAAACTAGCTTTATTTGTGGAAGGTAAACTAGCTTTATTTGTGGATTTACATGTTTTACTCTATCAGTTTCATTATTTTTTTCTCTGAAAAATACCACAGTACATTATTATGATAATCATACAATAATATGTATCAAAGTATGATTCAAGATTGCAACACAGTACCACCACAGAACCATTTTATAAAGGTAATTGGAAACAATATATGAAACGTTTTAAGGTTTGAATGTTCCTAGCCAGACAATAGACATTGAATTTAACACTGTTGATAAGTAACAGAAATTGAATTGCTGGAACTAGATCAATTAACACAGGATACGTTTTGACATGACCACGCTAACTGTTTATTCCACAAGGGTTGATTTAATTCATATGAGAATGAAAGCTTAGCATGCTAGAGCAAGACACCTCATGAGTCATACAAACTCTGACAGCTTTAGAGGCCACATGTGCCTTAAACAAGGAAAAGTGAACTCGCATTAAACACATACTTAACATCAGACATATATGACCACAAGCTTGCATTGGAACTGTATTGTTCTCTGTGTGTTTCAGATGGGTGTTCGGTGGGTCCGTCAGCAGGAACCTCTGCCATACATGGTCTCTCAGCCTCTGCCGTGGCAGGTCCACTATGTCTCCCAGAGCAGAAGAGGAAGCCGTACAGAGGAGGTACAATACTGTGTAGCCCTTATTTGTCTAAAAACCTGCATTACGTTTCCCTTAAATCCCTAAAATGAAATTAAATCCCTAAATGAATTAAATTCATAATGAAATTATGAAATGAGATCTCCTGACCTTAACACCTCAGTTTTCATAACTACTAGTTTCAATGAAACATGACAAAAACAGTCACATTTCACCCCAACATCTAAATAAATAAATACTTGAAATAATAAATAAAAAGAGTATTTCATTCCAAGGTTTTAATTAATAGTACATCAAGTTAACAAAAATAGTCCTAAAATATATAATTCTTTTTAAAGTTCCTTAATTCCTTAACCCAAAAATTTTATATAAGATTTATAATAAAAGTTGAGGTTGGTTAGTGCTGTTACATAAAATTTCTGGGACTGTTTTCGAGAAGATTGCTTGAGGTCAGGTTAGACAGGCCAACACTGGTGGGTGGACAAAGAGATGAGATTTTAATATGACCCTCCATCCAATATGTGGGTGGTCCATTGTCAAGGCTGTTTGAGAAAGACCTGTCTCAGGTGGAAACAACTGGGGTTTCTTAAGGTAACTGTTGAGAAGTTTTCTTGTTAATTTTACAGTTACATGTAAGATAATTCCTTACAACTGTAGCTGTTGTTTCTTGTTGGATTTTTTTTAAGTTACACAATGTAATGGTTTAAATGCTATACACTGTTACATGATCCCAGCTGGCATTTAGTCAATGCCACACACACAGAATTCACCTCTCTGCTAAACTCAGAAAACCTGAGCTTGGGCAACTCTAAGGTAACTGTAATCCAATGGAAAGGGATTTGTGTTTAAAAGCATCATAGTATCTTAAAGAGTAGACAATGGTATAGGGCAGTCCTGAGTTTTTAACTTCTGCTGAAAGTCTCCTGTCCCCAATAATAATAATTTATAATTTGAGCTGCCGGGTCAGATTTCACTGGAAATATCAGTTTGACCAACTAAAAATAAATAAAAATAAAAGTAAAAAAAATAAAATAAAAATATATTTATTGATAAATAAAAGTTCGAGAAACAACCTGTCATTTGTAGGTTTCAACAAAGATGGGACTAGAGAGGCAATAATTATGGATTACAGCTTTATAGAATATTAAATCACAGCATCACAACTTGTCATCAAACGTCAAAACACGTTTATTTTTAATATCCAATAGTCTTTAGTTCATATCATAAAGAGCATTTTATTGGACAACAAATTGTATATTCCATCTGCAAACAAAATAAACCACTGATATTTTTATTCTATTTTCCAGAAAAAGATGTACACTGTGTAAATAGCTGAACATGTTTTGGAATGCATGATTTGGAATACACTCATGTAAAGATGTGTTATCTTATACACAAGCTTTCATACATTAAATTAATAGCCACAAAACACTTAATTAACTTTTATTAATAATCTCCTGGTTCTTATGTGGCCTAAACCAGCAAATGGTTGCCAGCCTTGTGATTTAACCATTAAGCCATTCTTATTTACAGTGTAAAATTCTAACTAAAGAGAGCTATTTAACACTACTTAATACTATCTGACATATTGGCATGGTTAAAATGGTCAAACTAGGTTGCCAGTGATTACATCAGTACCTGCTCTCTGCATTAGGTTTCAATTCGACAAACTCATGCCAAACTTAGCTTTTGAATTTGTATGTCGCACATAGACAGAAATAGACAAAGACAAGAATACATTTGTTTTTTTCCATTTAGCAGAAGTTTCCTAATGTGACCCCATGTACACAAATTACGGTTTTTGTATTACAATATAAGATCAGATTTTTCGGTTAAAATGACTTTTAAAGGATGGATCTTTGAAAGAGAATGTGCAAATTAAAATGACTGAAATATTTCATGCATATTTTCTACCATATTGAGTTTTTATGTCCATTGTTTGAAATAATGCAGGCAATGCAGAAGCCGGTTTCTGTGACCACAGGCACATTGTGTTTTCTTGCGACCTGCAGCAGTCGCAGGTGTGGTATGTAGCAGCAGGGACGTCTCACACCTGTATGGTCTGACTGTGACACTGTCTAGCACATTCCAGCAGTACAAGAGACTCCAGAAGGACACAAAGGAGACGTGTGATAAGACTGTCATGGGTGATGGACAGGACGTGAGGCTGAAATTGACACTAGTGTGGACCTTACAGAGTGACGTCAAAGAAAAGCCTGAAGGCATTTTTGAAATAATGCAAATTCCTGAATTTTCTTAAAGGGATAGTTTGTCGAAAAATCTGACTAATATTTCACTTCCCCACACTCTTTTTCCTGCATAAAAAAATATAATTAATTTGTGTGTCTCTGGTATAATTTTGTCTTTGTCTACATTTAAAATGTGGTGGGAAATGACAAAGGAGAGAATGTTTCTGGTGTTTCTGAGCTGATTAACTCTCAATTTCTTGTATATTATTTGTTTCGTAGATGGAAGGCCAGAGAAGAAACAGTATAGGAGTTTACAGGAAGAGTAAGTATTACAGCATTAATTATTACTTCACTAATTGTTATTGGCTTAACGTAACCCTATGTGCAATTAAATAAAGCTGCAATCCATACATTTTGCTTCTTTATTGTCATTGCTGTTCAAAACACAAAATTACCTGCACGGATATTAACTTACCATGGCTACAACATGCTACAACCCACTATTCTCAGCACTCACTTGTGACATAACAGCCAAATCTTCTGAGACATGACATAACACAGACAAATGATGCCAAACTGAGATTTCCAACAAATATGAACTCAACAGCTTAGGTTATAAATCACTGTTATAAATGTACTGTTGTGAAATAGAGTCAGATAAGGAAACTTTTGTTATTGCTCAAAGTGACTCGTGTTTAACCAGTTTTATCTCTGTGTGTTTTCAGACTCTACATCCAGTAATGGATTCACTGCTTCAGACAAAGCAGCAGCCACCATTCAGCACCAGTACAGGAAATACCAGCAAAAGCATAAAGACCACAAGTGAAAATCAACCAGGCTAAACTGTCACTTTATGAAGTGTCCATTAGCACTGATTAAATCCCAACAAATATGCGCTTCCCTTCCACACTGTGTGTTAAATGACTATTCAGTATTCAAGGACAGAGTAGAAAAATATAATCTTGGTGACAAATTGCATTCGCTATAATTCTGAAATAACCAGTGGACACTTCGTGCTGTCCCATAGGACCACAGGGCATTCAAAATTCAGTGAGCCGAGTGACTCTTCAAGCTAAATGTTACAAGCACCAATTAAAAATATAAAGCAACATTTGAGTATTAATCATTATTTAGTAGTTTTACTATAGTTCAGGTCAAAGAGCACCACAGTTGCCAACATGCTGGATGTCTTTCCTAAAGACAATGACGTAATTAAGTAAATTCAGTACATACACTGAAGTCTTAGTATTCTCTTCTCTGAACCCTATACCCTCAACAGCTGTGAACGTGCAAACCTCTCATTTTCCTATCAGTGCTGAAGGATGACTTCCCTCAAGAGGAATGTGACGTATTCTGATGTACAGATTGTGGTCACCTGCACGAACACACTTACACTTTGATAAATATTCTTAAGGGTTTGCTGATAACAAAAGCCACAAACACGATGTACAAACATGTAGGCACTGATATAGATGGATGTCAGAGGGACCCACACACACGCGCTTACCTAGCCTAGTTATTTAAATGACACTGATTTATCTATGACTAAGGTAGCTATTATCATGTGAATGTGTGTCCAGGTGGGATGTAATCCACTACAATTACAGCTAAGGCAAGTGTAAAAGTGTCTTATAAATTATTAATCATTTCAACGTACAATCACAGTTAATAAATGTTTTATTAAGCCCAGATGTGATGTAATTGTTCCCTCTGCTGGTGAGGCAGTGGAAGGAAAGCAAAGGCAATCATCTGCCCCGGGGTTATGCAGGAAAACTCATAGCTAGCCACTGGTTCTCTGTATTTACTTGTTAACTTGTTACATGTTGGTTCGTTTTGCAAATTCACTTAGAAAGACAGATGATAGATAGAAAGCGAGAGAAAACACTCAAGGAACAAAGCAGCAATTATAGAAAGATAGCTTTATTGCACAAGGTGTTGAGTATTCTTTTTCTGTTTTTTCTTTGTTTTCATAGAAAAAAACTGTATATTTAAACACAAGCAACTGCAAATTTAAGCGACTTTTCCATAAAAGTTTAGGAATCCCCTCCACATTTTTTAAACTTTTTTCCCTTTTAATCATTTGTCTCCATTTTCGATTTCTTTTAATAACCAGCAAAATATTCAGAGCATGCAATGCCATTTTCTTCAAGATAACCAAAAGGTAGAAATGAAACAAAAGTAAAAACAAACAAAACAACCAACAACATAAATGAATAAAACAAGACAAATTATAAAAAGGAAAAAAAAATCGAACACCAGACACATTAGGTCTGTTAATGTGCCCAAAAATCAATGTGTAAAGTATTTTTGTTAATTTATAATTTTGTCTTTTTAATCCCCTCACATTTTATACCTTATAATTGTGCCCTGGTTGCTAATGGAGATGTCGAAAATAGTAATTATTTATACAAAACAGTTTCATATATACAAGAGTCTTTATTTGTAGATTAGAAATTATGCTGACAGGGAGGTCTTGGGTATAGCAGGAATTTTTATTGGTTGAGGAAAAGGGGCTAATTGGATAATTTGGGCGAGAAAACAGGCATGTGGAGATGGAGTTCTATTCCTGACTCCGCCCAATATCCACACAGCTTCTCCTGTGATTGGTTGGAGCTTGGGGGTCCCTGATTTGATTGGCTAAACAGGCCTGCCCCGTTGCGCAACACAGCTGCATTTTTTTCAACATAAAGCATCATAAAACCAAAAAATAAGTTGAATACATTTATATTTCTCCATAAATAATGCAACCCCAAAAAACATGTTTTCAACTGTCCAACATGTTTTCAAAAAAAGTCAGCAACTGTCCTTTAAATATGAAAAACATGAGGGATATATGGGGGCTTTCTGGGAGCAGTGTAATAATTCACAAGATGTTTTACCTGAACAGGCATGAATACTGATGTAGGTCTAGTCCTAATGAAACATGTTTATGGCAAAATGCACTGGGAAAGTCTGATCTCAGACACAATGACCCAGTCAGTGGGCTTTTGAGCAGCAATAAGAGGAACATATACTGTACTTTCACTGTTTTTAAAACATGTTAGAAAGTCCACATTCTTCAACTCGATTGGGGTCAGATCAAATGTTTCTTACACAAACCTAAACTAACACAATCCTAATGCCAAGCCACCAATTAAAACATCTCCTGATAGGTCAAACTTTTATTATCAATTTAGTATCGTTCAGTCGGCTCAATTTTAAACCCAACACAACATGTCCCTAGTCTCAAGGATTTGTTGCATCTAGTCCTCCTAATGTGAGAAATTACTCTGCTGACACTGAGACTGAATCCTGTTGAACGAACAGATAGATGTGTGTTATCACCTGTGCTGAGTCTGCAGGGGTTCTGTGTACTAAGTCAGTGATAAATATGCAGTATGCAAAGGTATCAGTCGTTCCCCTGATATATAAGATCTGACCTATCAGCTATGCTATAACTCTCATCAAAAGGGACTGACCAGAAGCTTTCAAAGCACTATGGGTATTTTAAACTTCTCGTTGGGCAAAAGAGATGGTGCATGTTGTAAATGGACCCAAACGACACTCACTGATGCTACGGGTCCAGGTATCAGCTGATGTTGCAGTGACCAGTTTCTATTGTTTGTAAGTAACTGCAGAGAGTGGGTTTGAAAACACCTCCTAGCCATCCTGCTTACCTGTGGAATTTACACAGGTGTGTTGCACTACACAGCTCGGCTGATTATAACCATGACAGGAAGTTAGTTTTGTCACCAATGTTTGGGAGTCTTAAAGATGTTTCCCAGAATTCTCATCATTATGACTGCATCCCAAAAAAATCAAAACGCACTCTCTGCTGTTTTTATCAACCTCTCTTAGTTTTGTTACCCGTTTATCTCAACCGTTCTTGATCGACTCCCCTCGATTACTGCTGCACCTCCCACTGAGCGATTGTCTTCAAATCTTTTTTTAAAATAAAATTTTTCTTTTTCAATTAGATATGGCATTAAATCTCTGCTCTCACCACGTATATATTTACTATATCTTTAGATAGAAATATATATGTATATATTTTGACAACAAACATTGCAATATATTTTCTTTTTTTTCTTTTGTATTGCAGGAGCCCTGATGTACTGTAATACTTTATCCATTGAAATCATTGGGAGTTTGTTGATTTTTGGAAGTTTCTCTGTCTATGGGGCTTTGCTGTGGAAACTGAGTGAACAGAAGAGGGTTGTTCTATTCGTTTAGGGGTTGAACGAAAGGTCTCCTGCATTTCACTCAGTTTCTCCTTCATCCACCCCTGCGCTACCTAAAGCTACAGTCTCTATGACTTTTGAATAGGAACGATCACTATAGTGTTCGTGTGGGGAACAAAATCAAAGAATAAAGAGAAACGATTAGCAAACGCAGAAAAGCTACACAGCGACGGCAGATTTCTCTCCTTCTTTGCAAGGGCCCTTGTTGCTATCTGCCTCTACCTCACGCATGCTTCCCGCCTTTCTGCCTGTTTTCGGTCCATCCAGGAGAGGCTGTTAGGCGTTCACAGTGAGACAGAAGAACTGGTGATAATTTGGGGGAGGTATGGGTTTGGGGTGAGGAGGGGTGATAAATATATGGCATCAAACACAAACAGTCAAACAAACAGTCAAACAAACAAACAA
>JBAJNP010001107.1:0-69098 GCA_036877545.1 Yasuhikotakia modesta
ATCTGATTGTTGTAAAAACATTCAAAATAACATTTTTAGTATTTGTGTTACTTATTGAAAGCGTTTTTACAACTTAAGATTATTAGTTGGGAATGTAGCACAGGATATAATGTAAGTCAGGACTTGAACACTGTCAGGGTGATTTGACACTTTTAGTGGTAAGAGCTACAGCCTTCTTTGCTGGAAGTTATGAGTTATTGATTTGAACAACCACCAAACTCTAAATCGTTCCACACAATTTGTTCAATGGACATGAAGGGCTTGTTAATGAGAGGTGAGCTGTACTTTTCACCAGACTAAATGATTTCTTTACCTGTTGATTGATTAAATGAGTAAAAAATGTTGACTTGACACAGAATGAGGAAACTGAGCAGAATGTAGGAAGCAGGATATGATGTGGTTGGGCTTTTGTGAAGTGGGCGAGTTGGCAAACACTCTACAATCACCCAGTACATACCAGCAACCACGTGGTAACCTTAGCAACTGCATAGCAACACCCTGGCAACCATCTGAGCATTGTGATGCAAATACCCAATGACAAGCAATGACAAGCACCATTTGCCTTTTCTTTCAATGAAAGAGTAAAAATCCCTCCAAAGACATTTTAATTTCATCATTGCTGTGATTTCATCACTTTCACTGTCATCAGATGCTCACGTTAGGAACTCGAGGGAACTGGACTATCCTGAGACGGCGTGTCAGCGGAGATCAATCCGCAGCGCACACGCACTGCGCCGCGTCCCCAGAGCGCCCGACAACGGAGGCATGACGCGGCAGAACTTCAGCGCTTCCTCCTCATGGGATCGGACGGAATGAAGCAAACACATCTGATGTCAGCGGCACGACGGGGGGCCGCGGGGTGCTGTGAATGAGTCCCACCCACATGCTGTGCTCTCTCTCCAGCCGTGCAATAAGTTCTAATACTTCAGCAATAGAAAGGAAGACAGTTTCTGTCAAGTCCTCTTCTCTTCCTTGTTGATCTTGTCGCTTTGGTACAAATGGACCCAAACCGCCTCTGCCTTCATCAGTTTACAGGGTTAAATGAAGCTCCTCTCAGGGTTCTGGCTACAGGAAGTCCTTCTCCATAGATGTTGTCGCTGCCACATTTCAGTGATGCAGAAGACCAGGAAAAATTGGATAATGACGTTCTATTCTCAGAGGCGACATTATTCTATTTCATTGCTCATGGGTATTAATTTATTTTATGGCTGTATCTGATGTGAGACGGGATGTTCATGCTGTTTCACGCTAAAAAAAAAAGTTCAGTAATCATCTAAATGCGTTTGTGAAATGAAGTAGAATAATTTCTTGATTCAGCGATCCATTATGTATTAAGATGGATCTTCAGTACCAGTCAGAAGTTGGACATACTTGACTGGATTTACTGTATGTCTGGCATCATTTCAAAACCACTTTCATCTAAAAGCTTATTCCTTAAATAAAAGTTTTTTAGGTTAACTTAAAATAACTAAACTAAACTTTTACTTATCAGTCCAAATTTAATAATTATTAAATTACTTAACTATTATATTCAGGCATTTATCAGGTAAAACATTTGGTGGCGTGTTTGAGAGTTTATGTGCTTTAATGGCCTTAGACTGTTTCTGTGTTTGATACAGATTTCTCAGCTGTGTTTGTTAGCTAGCTTAAAATGTGGAAAGTATAATAAATAAGTAGATGTGTCTGAACTTTGGCAGTAAATGATATTCTAAAATATGAACAATGTTAATATTGTAAAAAAATCTTTTAAATAGTATTTGTTATGTTTTAGTTATTTAATATGGAGATGTTACAGAAACAGTTATAGTTCTGTTCTCCTACATCAGGGCATTCAGGAGATCCAGAGCAGAAGTTTGACCCGGGGTTCAGCAGGAGGTGATGAGAGGAGCTGCGGTTGTTGTTCATGCGTATGGCTGAGATAAAGCCCTCGGTTCGGAGGGTTGGGAATGTAAACAGGCTGGGAATGCTGGAGTGAGTTTGTTTGAGGAATCTGTTTCTATCTAAAGTCTCCATCTCACCTCCCTTTGGTCCGTTGCACTCGCTTGCATGCAAGCAAGCGTCGGCCTCCTTACAGCTGGATTAATAAGTCATTGTGGGTTTTGTTCCGTGTGATGCATGTATGGCACAGAGAAAGTGAGTCAACCATAAGAATTTAATGCCACTGAGGAGAAACAGGAGCCACTGGTTATAGTTCTGTGCTCCAGGTTTGTGCAAGGGCCCAGTGCATTATGGGAAGGCGCTTGATGCATTGTCTTATTCTGGGTTTGAGACAGTTGTATATGGATGCTTTGCCTGCAGCTGGTTTGTTTTTCTAGGCAGTTATTCGTCATATTACCAGCATAATATACATGCTTCATTATTAGTAATGTTGCTAGTGAAAGCATTTTGCTCATATGGTTTTCCAATAGAGGGACTTCATTATGTAAAAACAGAATGATAAAGATTTAGGGGTAACAGCCCAGCACCTGCTAGCCAATCAGAAAAAACATGCATAGTGTTGTTAGCATTGTTGCAGTGATTTTTGCATGATCAGTCACCATTCATTTTTCTGAAAATGTAAAAATATTTTCTTTCCATTAAAAAAATAAAAACTAAATTCACTGAAGTGCCGTGACAGGCAGATTATCTAGCACACAACCCAACATTTTTATTTGGCCTCTGAAAATGAATGAGGGTTTTAGTAATAAATCAGTGCAGCGGGGAATAAATAAACGAAAGCAAAGCAGGTACATGTAAACGGAGAGATTAATAAGGCTGTCAGCTCTCCTTTTAGTGGCGTTTGAGTGCATTTGGCCCAGCTGAGATAAGAGCATTGAAGATGAACGTGTTGCTCAGCAATGTACCACCTCGAGAATTCTCTCAAAACAGGGTCATGCTTATAAAATAGGGAGTTTGTTGCACACAATGTTTTCTGGTTGGTATTAAAACCTGGTAATGCTGAGCAAAGAGTGAGGAACCATCTGAGAACTTCAGACCTTTTCAAAGTAAGTTGGTCCCAGTCAGACACTTGGTTCCTAAAAAAAGATCATATAATGTGTAAGAAACAAATTTTGCTCTCTCGTTTTAAGTCTTAAAGGAATGACTCATGGAATGACATTTTAAAGTGTTTTTATTTTGTCATTTTTGTAGCTTGGCAGGCAGTTTCCCTCTCATCTAGTTTCTCCAGTCTTTCGACCATATCCAAACACAGAGGTCAGTTATATTTCCCTGTATACACAAAATTCTCAACTATTTGCACCAAAAGGTAAATTTTAACTCTCTGGATGGTCTATATCCGAAACGCAAACATCCGAGACGACACTCTCCGCATGAACAAGAGAGTTCCCGCTCTCTGTCGACAGACAACAGCGTGAGAGCGTTCTGTTTGAAGATTGTTACAGCTGCCTATGTGGTCAAGAGGTGGCGTCCCTCCTGAGACAGGAAGTTTCAGACACAGGCAAACAGCAGATGGGAATTAGGGCTGTTTAGATTCTGGTTTTGTTTGGTTTGAAATACGCTTGTTGTTCTCTGCGGTGATTATGAAAGCAGCTCTACAGATGGAAAAGCTCGGGCACAATGGTGACGGCTGCTCTCATTTATTCTAATGATGCGACTGAAGCTCCAAGGATCACGGAGGAGGTGCTGCGATCGTTCATATTCGTGCTCTCGCGGGAAGCCTGCAGCCATGAGCAGAGATCAGAATGAAGAAAAGCCACGTTAAGCGTCTCTTGGTTGATATTGGCGCTCAGAGGTCGCCTAAGGTGCAAATTTCAGCTCTCTGACCTCAGAGTTAGATGAATGTGGGCTGATTTTTAGCCAGCCCATTCATGATTAATTTCCTTCTGCAATTTGCTCCAGTTTAATTATTGATGCAGTCTTTGTCACTGGTGGGCTAATTTGTGACTTACGCATTGAACCCCAGCAGGAGTCTCTCTCTGCTTGAGAAGAAAACAAGAACAAATGATTTCTGTTGCCTTGAACACAGGTATTAGAGGGGTTCATTTTTGCATATGTTAGAACTGTTTTTATGGTAGATAAAAGATTTTGACTTTTAAAAATGTTGAGTTTTAATGCTGTCTTAACCACAGGTGACATTTCAGGTTTTTGTTCTCAGAAGCTTTGATCGCAGCACGTTCTGTAGTACTTTAGTTCTGTGGTACTTTAGGACATTGTGTAAAAGTGTTTGAACCTGGAAACCACTGTAGCTCACAAAGGCAAGTTGGCCATATAAAGAGCCTTTTAAAACTACAGCCTTCACTCGCATACGTATACCTGCTAGCAGTGAATGTTCTTAGAATGCTGGGTAAGGTTCTTTCAAAATTATTAAAAAGCTATGTTAGGTTTTTTTAATGTATGTCATATATCAAAAAAGTTATTCCTGCATTATTGGACATTTAAAAACATTTTTGAATTGCATTTTGGTGAAAAGCAATAGTTTTAATTCAACATCTAAAAACTGGACATTTTGAACATTCCTAGAACTTGTTTTTGTTACTTAACAGAAATATTAGGGAAACGTTCATACAACCTAAAATTGTTAGCTGGGTCTATGGGTTGCTGTGCATGCAGTGCTTTTGATCAGATGTTGCTGGAGAGATGCGTTACACCTGTTTGCTTATGTCTTTGGTCTTTTTCTCTCTCTCTTTCCTTGTTTTTCCCTAAAGTAAATGCGTTCAGACGGCACAGCTGTGAACCTTCAAAGCGCTCTATTTGCGTGGCCTCTCTGCTTAGACTCACACACGTCTCAGACAAAACCATACAGTCCCTTATTCAGGCCTGCAGAGTGGGGTGGACACCCCCCAGTGCAGCACCGGCTCTGTTTTACTGGGCGGCCAGTGAATACGCTGTGCTGGTGTGTGAGATCCAGGGAACTGCGCGGGGGGGCAGGGGGCGATTCTGGAGTGCAGATCTGCGCCCTCTTGTGTGAGGTTCAACGTTTTTGGACAATAAGACAAAGATATTGAGAGTCATGTCACATCCGTGGGCGGCGGTAAATGGGGAGAGGGCCGCTTGAATACGGCACTCTGTTAAAGGACAAAATGGGGCGGTGCCTAGCGTGGTCTATTGAAGCCTGCAGACCTTGAAGACCCGCCAATGAGACGGATAGCTTCACCGCTCCAGCCAGAGAGAAGAGGGCGGAGTCATGGCGCTTTAATCAGAGACCTGGTTGATGAGTATGCAAATGACATTTTCCCTCTGGAATCAGGGGAGTTTCGGAGGGAAGGCGGCTGTGAAACGAACATTTTCTTCATTACTATTTTTCTCCTGTTTTTCTGAAAAAAGAAAAGAAAAATTGTTAAGATAATTTTACAGCTCTGAGATACAAAATGTTTCATATTGTAAGACTTTTTAGGGAACATATCTTCCATTAAGTTTAATTAAGCCTATCGTGTTTTTCTGAAGTTCGTTAGTTTTATTCTTGAAACAAGAAAAGTTGAGAGAAGTTATTTTCTCTGGAAATAAGTTTTAATATCTTATGTAATTTTGCAATTATTTTGCTTTAGGATTGTTTTTTACTAGAAAACCAGTCTGCTAAAACACAAATGCTGGTTTAGAAAATGATTTTTTGGAGTGTGAACTAGTGTGAAAAAATGACATTTTACTCATTTGTGTAAGATTTTATAATTGAAAGAAAAGCAGCTGTCAGGCTGGCTGGACATTTAGCAAATGCTACGTATGAGACTTTTGAGTTTAACACGTCAGAGAATGTCATTCCCAACAAAACCTGCTAGGATTACTGTCCTGCAGTGTGACTATAATTGTTTTAAGATTATTAATTATTAGTGTAATTTTCGAGCTCATATTGACTGACTATCTGTCAAACAATGTTCTTCATAGATTAACCCTAAATTACCAGAGAGAAAACATGGCTGTATTGACAGGAAGTGAGGGCTTGAAGCCTCTCTGAGGGACATTTGTAATATCCTGTGATACGCTTTTCATTTATGACGGTTGTAATGTGTCACAGACATAATAATCTTATCAACAGCAGCACGCCGCTTACGAAACGGACACTTCTCCAGCGCTGTGCCCTCTTCTGTGCTCTCATTAGCGTTTCCTCAGAACTGCCAATGACCAGAATGCAATTTCTAGCCTAGCGATGTTTCTCTGCCGTACTAATTTATGTATAAATAAATCCCAACTATTTTATTCCTTAATGAAAAATTCATGATAGCATTTCGTGAGGATGCCAGGGGCCGAGTGCTCGTGAAGCCACCATTATTAGAACAGATGAGGTTTGAGTAATTATGCCACAAACAACAGTGATGAGCGTGATTTTAAAACTCAAACTCATCCGTGGAGTTATGACCTCATTAAACCATCACATCCAATTGCTGAAGCACATTAGACTAAACGTCTAAACATACCAGCTAACAGGCAACGTTCTGAGAACATCAGCTGGTGTTCTGTAAATGTTCTCTCAACGTTCCTGCAATAATGGTAGTACAACTTTTTTCAATGTTATATACCATATATATGAAAAATGTTATTCTTAAATTGTTATTGGACTGTTTTAAAAACATTACAGAATTAAAACAAACATTTGAATGATGTTCTTATACAGTAATCAAGATCCATTAATGCAAGATCTGAAAAATAGACAATCTGAACGTTCTTAAGTTCAAAAATAATTTTTACGTTTTTGTTACTGAATGGAAACGTTCTTCAGAAATGTTCTTGCAACCTGAAATTGTGAGCAGGGATAAGCCTCAGTGTGATTTTGTCTTTTGACAGCTTCAGAGGAAAATGAATGTTCATCTGTGGTCTCAACTGTTCCCAACATCTCTCCTGCCCTTCAGGGAATTTCTACAGCTTCTGCAAACAACTACAGTTTAGAATATAGTGCAGCGTTTGTTATTCAAGCATCACAGAGATGCAGAATTGTCATTAATCTTCTCAGCCCAAGAAACTTTCTGGAAAAGATAACAGAAATATCTTTTTCAAAGTTGGGTAAGTTTAGCGGAAATGGTAAATGTTGGGTAAGTTGTGACAAATACGTTAAATGATTAATTGCCATTTAAATATCAGGAGGCAAACGAATGTAACGGTCATTAATAATTGAGTGTTTGTCATTCTGTAAATGTTTTTATTTCCATTTGGGTGAATTTAGTCAAGCTTCAACTCTGAGTGACATCAGGGAGAAAATCTATCAGCTAATTACATCTGCCTCTCTGTCGCAGCTAATGTTAATGAAGTCAAACACCCAGTCACACCCAAAAGTCATTGGGTGTGTGTATATAAATATATGTTACAGACAGACAAATTTATCATCACTGTTCTACCAAACTGTCCCACTTAATTACTCTAAATGCAAAAGCGTTAGACATTCACCAGGATAGTTCACACACTGCTTGAGGAATAAACAATGACATCATTACCTCCGCATGCTCCATACATTACCTCATCTTCTTTGGCATAACGCTTGTCAAAAGTAATTTATCACTCAAAGGTTCAAACCTCCCACCAGTGAAAAGCTCTCCAGACGCCGCCCACCGCTGTCTGGTGCTCGGTGGCCCCCGAAACGGTGGCAATGTTTCCAGCTCCACATTCAAATCCTCACCAAACATGGCATACAGTGTGCTTTTCACAGCCTGCCTCCTCAGAAGGGTCTTTGGGATAGTGTTGGAGGGCTGGCTTTGTTCCAGTGTGGTGTGAAGTGAGGGACAGCCATGGCCGGGGTCAGGGTTAAGCTGACGGATTCTTCCAGAAAACAGGGGCTCACAGACAAGATGTTAATGACCTGAGCAATGACTCACTGCTTAGGCATCCATCACAAACATGCCACGGCTGTGAAACACGCATGAATGCGAGAGCAAACAAAAGCTGGCCGGATCTGTGTGGCTTTGTGGTGTACCTGACAGCTCTGGCGTTCACAACCGTTTTGACCAGTGAACTAACAGGGGACGTTCTCAGAACGTTTGCTAAGATACTCAGAGGAGTAAAAACAGAGGAGTTTTTAAAAAACATTCCTGTGGTAACATCACTAGATGTTTTTTAATGTTACATGTGATACCAAAAATGTTAGTGCATTAACAACAATAAGTGCAAGATTAAAAAATAAATAAATTGAGTAACACTCCTAACAGGCAGAAGTGTGGGGAACAAATGCCATTTGCATTCAGTCTGAATTGACTTTAAATGTGTGTTTAAATATGTGGACGTGTGAATGGGATTTGACAACTACAGCAGGGTACAGATCATCTTGTAACTATTGAACGGCTGTAGAACTCTTTACATATATATGAAAGGCTTTTATGAGTTTTTAGTTTGTTTATTTGTTTATTGCACCTCTGTTTATTTACTTTGGATGGAAAATATGGGCAGCAGTGAGATTTAAAGTAAAGAATGAAATCTCTGCAGTCCAAAAAAATTGCTTTTTCACCATCTCTGAGTGACAAATTGTCTAATTGTCTTGATTTTGTTGTCGAATCAGATCATATCTGAACACGCTGTGTTTACTGTTTTTAATGGCTTGTGGAAGAAGTTAATTGAATGACCCAGAACTTTGTCCGGGAGCCATATATAGATTTATTTTTGTAGTTTATCAGTCTGTCTCTCTTTGTTTTGCTATCTTATCTTTATTTATTTTTTTTTGTATTTCAGATGCTCTGAATGCCACTTGAGCAGCGCAACAGTGAGATTTTGAAATTTTAAAGAGATATTTCATCCAAAAATGAAGATCATTCCATCATTTTCTTCGCATGCCATTTTCAACCTTTCAGTGTCAGTTTTTTGTTTCAGTGAAAGACAAACTTTTGAATATTTTGAAATAAAAAACGCACCCACGTGGCACCCATTAACCTCCTGTAAAACCACCTGAGACAAATATCTTCTTTTGGATTTTACTGACAGAAAAAGGTCATACAGGTTTGAGATGACATGAGGGTAAATAATTGATGGACAATTTTCATTTTTTGGGTCAACTGTCCCCTTAATGCGTAAAAATGTTCCACTAACCACATAAGAATAATGTCCATCAAATGTCCATTAAACATAACGTTCTAGTAATGTAACTTCAGAGGATGTTAGCCAATGATCTGAGAACGTTCCCTGTTATCTGGGTAGCTTGTGAATCTGTCGTGGTCGCTTTAAGACGGCAGGTTTGTTGTTTCTAAGCACTGGCTCTGGTATTGCTGGTTGGACACGTAGCTCTTAGAGGGAATAATTGGGCAGCCGTAAATGGAGTGGCTTGTGCTAGTAAAAAACAGAAGACAAGGCCTGTGTGCTTGAATGAGACTAGGAGATGGTATTTACATGCAAATTGCATCTGATCTTCCAACTGTCTGGTTACCCTCTTTTAAGCCGCTGGCCCACTTATCATGATGTTTACACAATAAACAAAACAATAAGGTTAAGGTCTTTTTATGCATCTGGCTAAACGCAATATTATCATCAACGGTTGCGTTTTGCGCATTACAACGAGCAGCTGCCGGGCAATTGTGAATTGCTGCAAGTCACCTTTTTGGGGTTTATTTTGGTTTCCTAGGCAACAGAATGGGGCCCAGACGAAGACACCAGGAGGTCCTGTCAAAGCAAAGGCAAGACAGAGGTAACTTTAAACCCACAGGTTCTCTGTTGAATAGGCGCATTGCTTTCATAAAGCTGGCAACCCCATTGGTCAGAGGGTTGGCTATTGTTGAGGTTTGTGGGAGGGCAATATGTTCAGCTTACTTATTCTCTGTTTCTGGGGACTGGGTCAGATTTTTCCCCCAGCCATATAATTTACTGCATGTGAAAGGCAAAATGAAAGTACAGTTACAGCTTAGCTGATTCAAGCACTGGAAGAAAATGCTATTTTAATTAAATTTACACAGATGAGCTTTAGAATAACAGTAAAGAACTGAGTCTGTTTGCAGGTATTTTCTGGTATTAGTCCGTTCCTGCGCTGAGCCTGATTAATCTCTCCAGTCTGAAATGTTGTCGTTTTTACAGTCAGGTGCAGGACAGGGTTGATGTCTGGACTAACTGATCCAGTGTTGGGCAGGATTATTGTGGGTTTGTAGAACTACAAGTGAAGGATGAAGTAATATCGCTTTTTGTTGGAGGGTAATTGCTCCCGGGGGAAACAATGGGTTTGTTCAAAATGTCTTAGTAGCGTTCCTTGTTAAAAAATTCAAAAGGAATGCTAATGGTATTTCTGTCATAATCTGGAAACAGTCCTAATGGGATAAAGCATAAATCTGCCAAGGATTCTCCCACTGAATGAACCGAAATTCCTTTTCAGTTTATTTTTCTGAATTTCAGTTTATTCAGTAGAATAATTTCATCTCAAAGGTTTCGTATGTAAGACCTTTTTAATTGATTCCAAATTCTAATTTAACAATTTATTAGCAATCTTGTATTATTCCCAAAATGGATTATCAGAGCGCGCTGCATGGAATATTGTATCCCACAATGCAATGTGCTCTTCCTCACCTTTCATTTCCAGTGTAACCCAGGATCATTTTTCTTTATTTAAAATCTGTTTATTGACTCTATTACAGTAATAATAATAAATAATTACTCAGATTTTTTTTAATTGGACTGTCAAGTCTTT
The DNA here is from genome assembly GCA_036877545.1 of Yasuhikotakia modesta. NCBI lineage: Eukaryota > Metazoa > Chordata > Actinopteri > Cypriniformes > Botiidae > Yasuhikotakia > Yasuhikotakia modesta. The sequence goes on from JBAJNP010001107.1 coordinate 10,517, forward strand.
TGCTAAACTAATTTAAATACACAAACAAACCATTTATTTCCAAGATTATAACTTGACGCTCACAGCATTATAGTGAGTTCATGTGATAATGTATTTTATTTCAGCTACATACACAGTGTATCTTGTGCATTATTCAGTCCAGTACACAGTATTCCAAACACATCCGCTGCCTCTGTCTTTATAATTGACAGGTGTGTCTCTCTTCCAGGTGGAATGTCAAAACTACATCCGGGTGTTGCTTGTCAACAAGACAGAGGTGATCACCTGCGGCACCAATGCGTTCCAGCCCCTGTGCATCACCAGAGAGGTGGCCAATGACAACAGGCTTAGCATATTCATGCCATGTCACGATCCACTTAATTGGAGCTTTTGTGAGAGTGTGTGTGATCTGTCCGTCTCCTCTCAGGCAGGGAACATGAGCAGAGTGTTGGAGAGAATAAACGGAGTGGCGCGCTGTCCCTACGACCCGCGTCATAACTCCACCGCTGTGGTAACTGAAAGCGGAGAGCTGTACGCCGCGACGGTCATCGATTTCTCCGGACGGGATCCTGTCATCTATCGCAGTCTGGGAGGAATGCCCCCTCTGCGGACCGCCCAGTACAACTCCAAATGGCTGAATGGTACGTCAAGATTTGGAACGTTTCAGCATCTGTCGTCATGAACTCATGTTTAACTTATGTGCAGTCAACCCAGCTAACAGGAAATGTTGTCAGGATGTTGGCTAATGTTCTCTGTAAGTTCTCAAAGTTAGAAAAACAGTTTCTGCAGTAACATTAGTGCAGCTTTTCTAAAATGTTATTCTTAAATTGTTCATGGGAATGTTTTAAAATGTTACGCTTTAATACACTGTCTAAAAACCCACTTGTAATGCTCTGTAACTTTATTGTTTTAAGTTTGAGGTCGCAGAAACCCCAGTAACATGAGTAAGTAAAACAGTGACTTGTAAACAAACGTTCTTTAAACATTTCTGCTGGGCTGATTGTGTTTTGCAAGTTTTCCATTAGCGGTGAATGTGGCCTGTACCAGACCTGTATCTGAGTGCTGAGGAAAAGATGATGATTGTTTTTTTATCAGTCTAAAGACAGCAAAAAGAAAAAACAAGTCTGCATACTTAAAATCATGTCTTATGCGTCTACCTCAGATTTATAGAGCCGCCCAGTCAGGAGAGACAGCAGTCAAACTCAGACACACATTAAACTCGGCACTACACTCACTGAAGTCAAAAGGTGTCAGTAATCTTCCAGTCGCTGACCCCGTTTCCTGTAGAATATTCATCCTGACAGCAGTAACAGAACACAGAGAAAGTTCTGGTGTGAGAGCTGTGGTTCAGACGCAGTGCTTCACTGAGGAGGTGAGTGTAGTTCAGCTCACAGAGAGCGGCTGGAGAGTTTGAGAGGTTATTGCTGGTGGAAGTGTGGGCTTGAGCCGAGCGCAGGGACAAACGTGCAGGAATCCAGCAGTGTAATTATTCCTTATGGCAGAGAGAGGGTGAAATTGCAGCTGTACCGCTTCATGTCACCCAGTCGGCCGGCGCACTTATTTCAGTGTAAATGCACACGCCTGAGGAAGAGAACAAAGAGCTCAATTGGTAGAGAATTGCGTTAGTGGCACAAAGGTCGTGGGTTCGAGTCTGAGGCTTGGAACCCCTTAGGGAAAGTTTTAATGGAAACGTTAGGGATCGTTCTTACAACCACAGATTGTTAGCTAGGAAAAACTTGAATGCGCAACATTAATCACCAAGAGTTTCTATAGATTTCTTCAGGTTTTTGAAAAACTTTTTCGGTAAATAATGGTGGATTAAGTTTATTTTATTCTTAGAATGTTTACCAGAAACATTTAAGGTAAAGGAAAAATATTAAATGAGATCTTGTGGTACAGAAAAACCTTAATAGACATTTTAACATACATCTTATTAAAATGATAATAAAATGCATGGCACAATGCTTCTAACCACACAAAGGCACGACTGAATAAATCTACAAGTCTGTACCAAGTTCTCATCTTTTCCCAGCAGAACATCTTTGCAAAATGTTCTCTCAGCTCAGCCGTAGTTTAGAGAGTAGAGCCACTAAACTATTCACTCACTCGTGTTATCAGGACGCTGAAAGAGACGGACTCAACGGAAATGATGTGTGAATTAAAAGCGTATTTCTAGCCTTGAGGCTGATGCTGTGGGGTTCAAAGAGTAACTTTGTGAACCTCTGAGAGTTCGGAACAAATTCCATCAGGGCTGGTATAGTACCTTCTGTTCCAGGTGCTGACTGAATGTTTTCTAACACTAGCTTGCGTGAGGCTGGACCCAAAATGAGATGTGGTATTGTTTTAACACCGCTCTGATTCAATGAGAAATCTCGCCATTTGCCAACAGTTCAGCTATTAGCACGTCTGTCTCCTGTGGAACTGAGATCAATTTCCAGTGTAGTGCTTTCAAGCTGACTGCGGTCAGCATCTACACACACACACACACACACAAAGCCCGTGATGGAGTGGCAGTCTGAAAGTCAGGCAGTGTTTACTTTAAGCAGGAAAAACTGTTTGTCATGGTACTGTAAGTCCCCCGCAAACCAACACACACACACACAATTTTCATGTTTTAATGGTTTTCATACTGTGCGAACAGTGTATTCTATCCCCCTACACTATCCGTACTACTGCTCTCTGAAAACTTTGTGCTATTATGTGTTTTCAACAAAAGATCCTCTGTATGATTTATAAGCCTGTTTCCCATTATAGGCTTTGGTCCCCATAACATAGTGGGAACCAGGACCCCCCACCCACACACCACTCTGGCTTAGTCAGAACGACGTGATTAATTCATGCAGTTTTGCTTTGGCCCTGAGAAATAATTATTGTTGCACTGAGGCCGCAGGATTAGTATTCACTGAATGCCTTTCTCTGATCTGTCTAAAAGCAGGTAAAACGTCTGAGAGAAACTACAAGCTGATGCATTTAATGATCATTTCCATTCTGTTGTCATTTACTCAGTGAATAATTACAGGTTTTGGCCTTAACCTTAGATAAATGTATTAGTATGTATTGCAATGAAGGCATGGAATGTAGCTGAACGTTATATTATGGTGATTTTTGGACCTGTGGGAATATAGGGCACAGTTAGATAGATAAATGTCTAGTCTGCTTTTACAACATTATTGCAGTCAGTTTATGCAGGTGCAGCAGTTTTTAATGCATGCCACGCTTTCTGTGGGCTGTATCTGAGGCTCGCTTAGCTGACAGGAACGTTTTTAGAATGTTATTTAAAAGTTTTTTAGTTACTACAGTAGTTATATTGCAGTAATGTTATATTGCATATTTCAGAAACAGTATTCTTAAGTAGTTAGAGGAACGTTTTAAAAACATTGCAGAATATAAAAATACAAGGAATGACATCAATGCAACTTTAAAAAACTGGATGAACTTAAAATAACTTAAAATAACATTTTAATGTTTTTGTTAATGGTAACACCAAAACGTAATGTTAGTAAACGTTCTAACAACCTAAAATTGTTAGCTGGGCTCATCCACTGAGAGTTTATATTAAGTGTTAAAAATTGAATGATAGAGCAGTAATGTCCGTTGATGGTGCTCATGTTCTCACAGCGCAGCAGTAATCTCATTGTCTAACTGCTGTGTTTGCCCCAGCAGAGATTGTGGTCATGGCTGTTTGCAGGTGTATATCTGCAGTCTGCGCTTCGGCTGGGAAAGAAACAGGCCGTGGGGAGGACATTATTTAGAGTGTGCAATATTAACTCTGACTAATGCAATCCTGACCAATGCCATCTGGACTAGCGGGACAGCTTTGTTTATTCAGAAGCTAACGTTTTTGCACGTCGCATACTGATACGGTTTTCCTCAGGTTCTAGGTGTTCCTAAAGCAGATGAAAATTGGATGTAGTCCAAATAGCTGGAATTCAAGTTGTTGTTTGGAATGTAATCCAATTTTAGCCTCGCCAAAGATGTGCCCATTTTATGTACCCATGACTCTTGTTTCTCTTCTCTCTCAGAACCTCACTTCATCTCGGCTTACGACGTCGGCCTTTTCACCTTCTTCTTCTTGAGAGAGAACGCCGTGGAGCACGACTGTGGGAAGACGGTTTACTCGCGGGTGGCGCGGGTCTGTAAGAACGACATAGGGGGACGCTTTCTGCTGGAGGACACGTGGACCACCTTTACTAAAGCTCGACTCAACTGCTCGCGGTCTGGAGAGATTCCCTTCTACTACAACGAGCTGCAGAGCACCTTCTACCTGCCTGAGCAGGACCTTATCTATGGCATCTTCACCACCAACGTGTAAGTCTGATGACTGATGTAAGAACGTTTCCCTAACATGTTATTTTGAAAGCTCTGTAGAAGCATTTTTAGATGTTTGTAGATGTTGTAGTATCTGTGTCGTGTGGTTATATGTTAATCAAAGAATGTTAATCAAACACTTTTAATTCATCTTTTTAACCAACTGTAAGAGTAACATTTTTATGTATTTGATATAGTAATACTGCAAGAATGTTTTTGTAATAATTCATTTTTAAAAAATTATGAAAATGTATAATCATGTATAACCATGAAAATGTCTTTTGTTAGCTCGGCCCCTCTCTCTCTCTCTCTCTCTCTCTCTCTCTCTCTTATATTATTCTCACTTGTTTTTTTTGTCCTTTTTTATCCACAAATATAGTAGTGCATAATTCTAAAAACACCCGCTTGCTCTCATTCCCTATATTTTTCTCCCTCTCTCTCTCTGCTCCCTCTCTCTGTCTCTCTCCCATTCTCACTCATTTTTACTGTTTCTTTTTTCTCTCTTTTTGTCCCGTTCCCTCACCGTTCCTGTAGGAGCAGAATATGGTAATGCAATCAGAACAACGGTGTCTCCATCTGGCCGTCGTAAATTGAACACCTTAAGCAAAGCTCTCCAGGGGCTGGGCTGTAAAACAGGGAAGGTGGGGCCGGAGGAGCCGGCAAAAGAGTCGGAGACTGTTGCTCGTTTCTGAAGTGTTTAGGAATTGAGTTGGCGGTGAATGTTTATACTTGCAGCGGACTGATGGCTAAGGGTGTGTGTGAAGGCAATGCTGTTACCGGGGCTGTTGTCATGGTTATACGACAGCAATAAAGCACAGCTGTCTGTGTGTTTTAAGTTTACTGAAGTTTTTACTAAGACATTCAATAGAAATAGAGTATATGTGCTGAAGATTTGGAAGAGTTTATCATTTCGTTTGATGATTTCTTCTTTTTAAACGAACTGAAGGAATGTTTCTGCAGTCAGCTAACAGGGCTGAGCAGAGCGCAGCAGACAGACTCTGTGTAACGCAGGTCTGCAGGTGTGAATGAGGATGTCGTCTGAAGCATGCATACTTTCACGCCTGATTTACCACAAATACAGAAGAACAACCAAGTGCATCATTTTGCTCACCATGATGCTACGAGACAAAATCCACCTTGAAATTAGTTTTCGTCCCCTGTAGCAACAATCTGAACTCAGAGTTTATTTTCTGCTCATTTCTTGCACATGAAAGTGTGGAGGCGCTGATATTAAAGGACTCTGCTGTATAAATATACTGCGGCGTAGAAAAATGTGACAAAAGTCCCTTTGACCCCATAACACGGCTTGCTGTGAGAAATTCTAACTTAGAAATCTTAAAGGTAAAATTTTAGGTAGCATCATACTTTAGTGTCATGTGAGGAAATTAACTGATTATCTTTCACATTATACTACAGCACAGCTAAAACAATCTGTCATAGTTCAAATAATGTGCCATTCTAACCATTTATTGGTCCTGGAACAACATTCCTGACAGCCAATCAGATTTTGTCTTAGATTTTGTGCTTAATTTTGGGTACGGAAAGGACTGTTGTTCATCAAAACGTACCAGAAACGTAGAGAAATCAGTGTGTTTTGAAAGAAACGTTTGTACAACAGATATATGTGATATATGAAGATGTACATGTACAAATGCTTCTGGCTCCGTAATTGGCATGTGTGCTGAAATGCACTTTTGCCCAAGAACACATAACATTGTACAGTAAAGATATTTATGGTTCCTGCCTCAGTCTCGGCTGTACAGGGCTGCTGAGTCGACGCATTGTTTTGTGCTGTGGTGCAGGTATTCGCTGAAGCTGGAGCTTTGAATTAAATCTATTTTCTTTTTTCTTTTTCCTCTTGTGTGTTGTCCTACTTTGATCTAAACAACTATACGGCCCTTCAGATGACCTCACACGACTCCGACAGCGTGTTTCCTGTCACAACAACACAACGCGACTTCATCTCATTAGTCATGTGATTTACTGTATGTGCTGCTTGGAAAGCTCTGCAGTCATCTGCTTTCACAGTCAGAGGACCTCACGGCCATATGTTGTGTGTTAGATGGGATTTGTGTGTGTAGGTGATGCTACATGACCAGACTCTCAATGCATACTAACATACTGTACGTATTGCATTTAATGCACTGTTCTGCACATACTGTACTGTTGCAGATCCTGTACTGTACTGTACTGTACAGTGATTTAAAAAATAATGCCATGAATAGTTTTCATGAATGAACTAAATACAAATTGCTAACAAATGACACAACATTTGATTCACAGCCTTTGCTTCTAAAACAAAACAGATTCTAGCAGACACATTTTTCAAGGTGGTTGGCAGGAAGCTGTTTCAAGCATCTTGGAATGTTTTCCACATTTGGACTCTATGGATTTAGACTGTCTCAGTTTCTTCTGTTTCCGTCTCTAATCCCAGACTGACTGAATGATGTTGGGATCAGGGATTTATGAGGGACAAACCATCTGTTGAAGGAATCCTTATTTTTCTTGACAACACTTGCTGACAATATATAGATGTATACTATATCAAAAACACTTCTTAAGTAGCCTTACTTACACACACACACACACACACACACACACACACACACATATATATATATATACTGTTTTTGTGATGCATCTAATGCATCTGCAGTACTGCAGCTAACAATTTTGTATAAGTTGTAAGAACATTTCCAGAATGTTATCATTAAGTAAGATAAACATTTAAAGTTGTTGCATAGTCATATCATTATTGCATGGTTTGTAATGTTTTTAAAACTACTTAAGAAGTGTTTTTGATATAGTATACATCAAAAACGTTCCCTGTTGGTTAGGTAAACCCTCAGTGACTGAGCTCAGGTATGCAGAAACTGAAGAGTGTATTTATCATACCGTATGTAAAATAAACGATTCTCTGACCCACATACCACTGTAAACTCACTGTACTGAACCAGTTTCCTCACTGATGTACTGAGTTCATTTTCATGCTTCTACTTTTAGCAGGAGCTGGACTGGTACTCATGGAGTGAAGATGTGACTCACTGTGACCCAGGTTTACTCACTCAGCAGTAAATCAATGGAGTAAAAGTATCTTTCTCTTGCCCTGAAGCTGTAATTCCTCTTACTGTACGGCAGCAGGAAACTGTTCTCTGGTGCACAGTAGAGCGGAGCTAAACACCGCCATTCTTGTCAACATTTTGTTTACTGTCCTGGGGCTTTTAACAACACATGGATCCTCTGAGGCAGACAGGAAAAGTTGTGTCTCTCCGTCTTTTGGGAGAACTTAGCTGTGTTCCAACCCTTCTGAGCCGCCTACAGAGATGAAACCCCTGCTGCAGAAGATGTTCAAAAAGCGAAATGACGCTTCCGTTCAGGACAGTGATCACCAGCCAGGTGTTTGCACACCTGAGGGAGAAAAACGGGCATTTAAAACTGCTTGCTTCTATAAAACTACACAACCCTCTTTTTAAAAAATCACCTTTTAAAGACATAAAAAATAGTAATTTTGTATGCTGCCTTATGTTGACTAGACAGCAGGGCAGGCAGCTAGTTTTTGCTAAAAACGTCCTGTTTCTACACATGTAAAGCCTCAAACTGTACAATGGTACAGATTTTTGTGATGTGTGGTGTGGCATGAGGAAAATAGCTGAAGCTGATTGGCTGTTGGGTCAGGGGCTGCTCTGATTGAAGTCTGTAGAGCTCATGTGGTCTCTCAGGTTAGAGGGCTGCCCGCCTGCAGCCTGTGTTTGTTCATACGCCGTGTTTCATCTGCGTACAAGCTGCACGTCAAAGCTCTCATTTAAGCTCCCCAGAGCAGAGCTGCATCACCAGACATGAACCGTCTTCAGTGAGAGCCTCAGTCAGACAGTAGTGTCTGGCATGGTGAGACGTCCCTGCTGGCTGTCTGCCCGAGAGCCCATCTGCCTGAGTCTTCTGCATTACAGCCATAGTTATCACTGCTCATTTACCAGCAGTCTCTATAGCACACGTGTGTATGATGCTGTCAGTGGCCTTAAAATGACTCTGAGTTTTTAATGGTGTCTGACCTGTGACCCAGCACTATATAAGTGCATAACACTCTGTAATGATCAGATCTATTGTCAACTCAGTTGATTGGTTAGTTGGTTAGTTAGTTTGGGTGTCAGGAAGGGATAGATAGCTAGATAGTTAGTTAGTTAGTTAATTGGATAGTCAGTTGGTTAGTTGCTCCCCAATGTTAGTCACCTGGTGTTATTTGTTGCATACACTGGGTGCTGTACTGAGAATACCAGGGGCTTGTTAGTGAGGGAAACTTAGACTTGCTGGCCAGCACACAGAACGCTCAGGGGACATTTCTCAGGGTAACTGGACTAAACTCCTTCCTATCTCTGTAGCACAGCTCAACAGAGCTGGAACCGCACCGTCATCCAAACTCTGGCTGGTGACAAGAATAACCATCCATCCAGTCAGAGCTTCTCATGTCTGCAGCTGACGGCTTACTTTGGTGTGGGATTGTCTCCGAGCCACCTGTCACTCACATCGCTGGAGTTAATTAAGTTTCAGTGCATTTGAGAATATTTCATGCCAGATGAAGCTGACAAGATCCGCTTGGCTGAACCGAATCTGAACTTTTATTTTTATCTCAGGAGTGAAAACTGTTTTAGACAGAGTCAGTCAAAACTGCAAACACAAAAAAGTAAACATTTCATCTCATTATATGAGGCCTATATTGTTATTTAATTAAAAGGGTAAATTCATGTGCTTTGACTGTGTTGTACTGACATCACGCTTGTGTGTTTTTGTTTCTCTCTGATGTCGCAGGAACAGCATCGCTGCCTCTGCAGTCTGCGCGTACAACCTCAGTGCGATCACGCAGGCTTTTAACGGACCCTTCCGCTCCCAGGAGAACCCTCGCTCCACCTGGCTGCCCACCCCAAACCCCATCCCAAATTTCCAGGTGCATAATTCCCCCCAAATACCTCTTACATTTCGTCCTCTGTGTGTCTGGTACAAACAGCCAATCTATAAGATCTATCAGGCTGCCAGGGTGAGAGTAATTGTTCGATAGCAGCTGAGGCTGCCTGCATGCATCATAATTCACACTTATTGTCTTTCTTTCTGTAAAATGACACAGCGAGAAATTTCTGTTCATTTTGTTTGATAAATGTTTTTTATGGGTTTATAAGTGAACGTTATGCATTTCCAAGGTGTGGTAACCCATAGTAAAACTGCAATTTTTGCTTTTACCCATAACAGTGAGTAGTAAACACACACAGAGTAGTGGGCAGCTATCAATGTGATCGAACCTGTAACCTTTACACTTTCTAACCATTAGACCACAACCTCCACTAACTAACCCATGACTCTGTTCCTGATTCCCCAGTGTGGCACCATAGATGAAGAGGGACCCAACGAGGGCTTAACCGAGCGCAGCCTGCAGGACGCCCAGCGGCTCTTTCTTATGAATGATGTGGTTCAGCCCGTTTCCGTGGATCCGCTGGTCTGGCAGGATAATGTCCGGTTCTCCAAGCTGGTTGTTGACATCGTACAGGGGCAGGACACATTGCACCATGTCATGTACATCGGCACAGGTAACTACACCTGCAGGAAGTTACTTGTAATTGTTATCCACTCAAGTTTTATCTAGTCATGAAAGAGCTCAAAGTTGTGTATGTAGCCCAAAAAGAATAAAATAACTTGAATTATAGTATGCAAATGAACACATAAGCATAACTGTTTTATGAAAGCCTATTTAAATAAAAAATAGCAATTAGTTTTTCTGCCTTGTGTAATTACGCTTCGCCTTCTGTTTTGATTTATCAGAGTACGGAACTATTCTTAAATCTCTGGCAACCACTAATAAGAGTCTGCAAGGTTGTTACTTGGAAGAGATGCAACTCTTCCCTCCGGGTGCGCGGGAGCCAATCCGGAGCCTTCAGATTCTCCATGGCGACAGGACTCTCTTTGTGGGCCTGAATGACAGAGTGCTAAAGATCCCACTGGCAAGATGTTCCAGCTACAGAACAGAACCGTAAGTACCATATTCTGCCTTTAAAGGAACAGTCCCCCCAAAATGACAATTCTGTCATTATTTACTCAGCATTGTTCCAAACTCACGCTGTTCCCGTATTGTGTCTGTGGAATACAGGGAAAAATGGAGCGTTTTGGGAAGACTTCACGCGGCGTTCGGTATAAAGAGAGTTTACAGTCAACAAAGCAAGTTTCATAAAAGCTGTTGTTTAAATATGGCTTAAATATGTTTGTTGTTAGTTTGTTCTACATACAACCTTAGTAGGTTGTTTTGTTTGTACTGTAAAATGATGCTTACAGTGCAAACACAAGTCTGACTAACTATGTAGTGCATTCCAGGTCATCACAGCATCCCAGCAGTTTAAGGTTATAGAAGCATTTTTTCCCTAATGTTTCTATAAAAGTGTCATAGGAAAGATATATATATATATATATGATGTACGAATATAGTATTATTAATGATAACTTTAAGAGAATTGTAGGAGAACAATAGGCAATGTTCTGAGAATGTTTCCTGAAAATGTTTCAAGGAACAATGCATGCTTTCTGATTAGACTCAGGTGTTGGGTGACAGAGACCCAGGCTGAGGTGCGTTGAAAGGCCCCTTTCACCGCGGTAAATCTCTGGTTACCCACCTCTACACAATTATACCCTTGATCTGTCATTGAGACAGAAATTCCTCCTCACGGGTGACTGGAGCAGTAAGAAAAGACGCCGTCTCACCATCTCTGTGTATTTTATCGAGACTTTCTATCAACTTTCCGCTCCACACGCGGCGCTGGGTGGGGACAACAGTCAAGCTCAATTTGCCAGAGGGACAAATAGGGTGCTGTGTCCGCTCTCTACGCCCTGTGCATGAAGGTGAAAGACGGATTGTGTGTCTGGATGAATGAGGGAGAGATAAAGCAGGGTGGGAAGATGAAGGGTTCAAAGGAAAGAGGAAGGGTGCCGTCTCGAGTGAATTATTCTCTGTGAGGGCAAACATATTCCACTGAGAGCGGGTGACGAGTCAGCGCTTTGATTTTACCTCTCAATATGTGCGTGCAATCTCTCTAGCACACGTGGATGCATGCAGGGCTGCGTGTTGAAGTGCATTGAGGGCGTTGCATACTAAACAAGGTGCGGGTGAGATGCAGAGGAAGTGCCCTATTTAAACCCCAGCAGGGAGGAGCAATCATGCTCAACTTCAAGGGCAGATCAGAAGAGTGAGCCTTAATTGTTCATTTTGTGTTGATTTCTGCCTGATCCAGCCTGCAGATATTTAGAGCCTCGATCATCTTAACAATAATACAGCAGCACAACTGTGATGAACCACAATGGAGATGTAACAGGTTCTCATGTGAGTCTGTCAGCTAGATGATTTTTTAGCTTCTTCTCCTCATTGTTTGTTTGGTTGCTGCTTTTAAAGCTTTTTAAGCTTTTTTAAATATAGTGTTTCTTTAGGGTCTCAGTTTGCTCCATTTTTGCTTAATAAATATCAGACCTAAATCTTAATTGTTACGCCGTTGATGATGTAAGCAAATGACGTTTCTGATTGGCTAGAACAGTGAGGCCACACCCCTGACTCCAGGCTGCCACAGAAGCAGCTGTGATTTATCCACACAACAGTTTTTACTATTATCTGTCAGGTACTAAAGACATTCTAGCGCTATTCCAAAAACGTTCCTCACAGCAACAAATCTAAATGTAAATTTGAAATATAAATAAAACAAATGGCAGCTGTTGTAAAAGCCTGACAATAATAAGCCTTTTTTTAAACAGTCACTATTCTAGTCACAGGTACAGCAGACGGTGTTTGTCATTTAATGGAGGTTTTTAACCAAAGCAACCTAAAGAAAAGTTTGTGTAGGTCAAATGCAAATAAGGCGTGAGATCACATCTGTGCTGTGAGAGAAAACTGGTGCTGCCCTTGTCGAGAGAAAACAAATCAAATCCATGCAAACAAACAGAAATAACAGCAGACAAACTGTAATGGCTCAACATATAAATAAAGCCATTTTGTTATGATTTCTGTGCTTTTTAAAGTGTCACCAGCTCTGTGAGACATGGTTAACAATGGCTTCATGTAAACTGTTGATCTGGCTGGTGTCTGTTATCTGTCATCGGTTTGATAATGGCGTTTGATCCGCAGAACTCTCACTTCCTCCCGATGTTAAGAGGCTTTAGCTTTTCACCCATCTGTAAGAAACTAATTTACTCTGATCAGCCAGCGGATTGTTTGACCGGAGCTAAACGGATCAAACGGTCAGGCCAGATCGATAAACTTCAGCCCACCTTAGCACCCCTGAGACACGGCGACTCTGGATCAAGGAAAAAATGAATGTGGACGTTGATGTAGAAATAGGCAGCTTTCCTCCTAATGACACGCGACAGAGACTTCCTTCAGCAGCACAGGCCAGGAAATGAAGAAACTGCAGCCCAGCTAACAATAGCTAACAGTTTTGCTAACGTTTCCACTAACATTGTTTATAGACATTGTGTTGTTGTTTTTAGACGTTGTGTTATTGCTTGGATTTAAGAGCTAATGTTACTGCAAGAATGGTTTAAATAACTTTGAGAATGTTCTTTTATAGCGACATGGCTTTTGTATCTGGTTTGGTGATGTGGAGTGATTCTGTGGTGACAGATGAAGAGTGTGGTGATGAAGATGATGAAGATGTGTTGGAATGTCTTTATAAATATGGGATTGAGGAATTAACGCTCTGCTGTAGCGTCAGAAGGCAAAGCATTAAGTAAACAGAGGAAGCCACATCCTTTACTCACAAAACCACAAATATGTTTCTACAGCTTTTCTTTCCCAGAGTTTCTGATGTGGCCGAGTGTTTTCATGCCTACAGAAGAGCTTTATTTATCAAGCAAACTGAGCTGCTACAGTCTGATCTTCACTTTATATCACATTGATTTATGGATGTTTTGCTGTAGCATTTTTGCTACGTCTTCAGTGATTTTTCAGTGAGTCAAAATGTTTAATGTGAAAAATCAAATATTTTTGCACCTAGATAGTAATGCCTATACAAAAAACAAAATGTTTGCCTTTTATATTTTTTGTTAAAACATTTAAAACAATTTAAAAAATTGTTCTGCTTGCTGTGGACTCAACAAATGTTGTATGATTTAAATATGAATATTACGTACAGAATATCACATTGTTATTGGCTTCGGTATCATGGCTACGTTTCAACACGTAATTGTTTTACAGTTTGGAAGAACAGCAGATTTTTTCTCTGCCTACTGTAAGTATTGAGACAATTGTGATCAGTTGTGCAGTATTTGTTCACACATTAAAAGCAGAGAACGTGTGGTATCAGTTTTGTCAGATTAAAAAACATTTATGTGTTGAAAACAGGGGAGCTGACTGACAAAAAACTGTCCTGTGTCTCAATTCTTTACTCATCAAGGACTTGAATCCACAGCAAAAAAAGCAACTTTACTTTATTGTCCAAACATGCATGAAGGGCATTTTAGTAAAACAAACAAAACGTTTGACTCTGACGTGGTCATATCCTGTCCCATAATTATTCCAGATTGTCAATTATGAACGTTCTGTGTATCGTTTAGCTCCAGAGGTCCGCAGTGGTTGGAGAGCCCAGAGCTGTTAACCAGATGTTGACAACCAGTGCAGAACAGAATCACGGCCCATCACCATTGTGTTCTTGAGTGGGGCACTGACCCCGGATCTCACCGGTTCCTGCGGTGACATCATCAGATTCCACCAGCCTTGGAGATGTTGCCATAAATAACGATTCTAAAGAGATTTAGGCCTTTACCTGCGGCTGAGCCTTATAGCCAGTCTGTAAGGAGCTCTTATTTCACAGCCCCAGTTTGACCAAAACAATTTACGGCTTTTGTTGCCGCCAGCTTGTCAACAGGGTGCTAAAAAACAGACTTTGAGAGCTCACAGCTTGTTTTAGCGCATTGCCCAGCGCTCGAGCTGCAGAAAGGGCTGCAGACAGAACAGAGGACGGTAGGAAAGTAATCAGAAGGTGAGAGCATTCATTACTACTGCCTTTTAACTGACTCCACTGGCAGGGCCCCAAAATTGAAGCCATTTTTCTCGTGCGCTTTCTCCCGTTCTTGATTAAGACAGGCAATATGTCTCAAACTCCGCTGTCCTGAACTTCTGACAAATGGCATCTTTTCTTCTCCTTCTGAGATGGAGCCATTAAAGCATCTGACCATCTTATCTTTGCCTCAGCCGAGCTGTCAGCGGCAGGTTTGTGTAGAAATTTCTTCAAGCTGAAATTTATGACTTTGGCTCCGTCCTCTTTCACAGAGAAGTAGAGGGGTCACATCACGGGGAATCCAAATTTTGTCTGCCTTTTAAGAAACAGGGAGTTTTTCGGTGCCATTTTACACATAATATTGGAGGAAAAACATCAATGGTGTGTAAAATGTTGAGAATATAATGGCTGATAATAGTGTTTTTAAACATACAGTACGTGCATGTTGAAAAAAACGCTGCATCTGTAAAAGCTGAACCCCTGGCCCAAGTTTACAATGTAAAGGTCATGAGTTGTTGTTAAATGGATGGTAATAACTATTTGCTTTTGTCCTTTTTAAAAGGCCTATAAAAAAGACAGTATTTTTTGTAGCCCTCCCAATGACTTTAAAACATCCATTAAACCAACAGAAGAAAGAAAGATTTATCACTCTGAGTTTGTTGCTTTGACACATTGTTTTATGTGTTACTTTATTTTTTGCACTACTTAAATTTTAACAAGCCATCCTCTGTGGCTGTACTCCTGATGTAGTGAGCTGTACAAAACCATGTTAAATTATACAGCAGTATGATTTGTGTCAGTTTGTTTTTACTGCAGCTATCTCTCTCTCCCTCACTTACTCACTCTCTCTTTCTCTCCCTCTCTCTCTCTCTCTCTCTCTCTCTCTCTCTCTCTCTCTCTCTCTCTAGCTCCCTCTCTCTCTCTCTCCCTCACTTACTCACTCTCTCTCTCTCTCCCTCACTCTCTCTCCCCCTCTCTCTCTCTCCATCTCTCTCTCTCTGGCTCCCTCTCTCTCTCTTTCTCTTCCTCTCTCACTCCATACGTTGAATTAAGATGCATTTCTATGAAATGTCCCACAGGTGCATTCTGTTTTTTCCTAACATGCTATTTTTAAAGCAGGTGAGCTGACGTTTGGGTGAAAGGCTGCAGTGTTTTTGCTGTGCTTGTCTTTTTCTTTCAGAGAGAGCGGTCAGCTTTCAGTGTGCGAAAATCTCCCTCCACGGACTTTAAGTTGCGGAACTGGGCAGAAAACACCTTCAGGAGCTTCTTAATTGAGTTTTTTCTCAGTAGGTCAGTTGGCACAGCTCAGGGAGCGGCCGGGTCCTGGCAGGGTCTCACGGCTGTGTTTTTGTCTCCTGAGCTCATCAGTAAAACAGGCTACCGGCGGGCAGAATGTCCAATCAGCATTCCTTCCATGTCGCCACATTTTCATAGTCTTAAGAGATTACATGCGCCACTGCCTCTCACTGCCTCTGCTGCACCAGAGTAAATCTTTCACTGTAATTAATGAAATCAGGGCACAACTTTTGCTTTAAATGGGTAGCACTTGCAGGTCGCTGCCCCAGGGGCATGTGTTTCTGCCCCGGGTAACTGGGGGTAATTGGCCCTTGGATCTGACATCATTAAAGACATTATTATTCTTTCCGACCTCTCGTGATTTTCTGGCTGGAGTCGTTTCCGTCAGAAGTGTGCCAAACAACACGTTACAGTGACAAAACTGTAAATAACAATAAAACTTTATTCCTGTTGTATTTTAGCCAGTAAAACGCTGGATTAAGCAGTTTATAGCTGCCCTTGAGGTTTGGGTTCCGATAAGTTAATTACCATTTTGATATAAATGTGGTTTATTTCCAAGATGGATTTAATGACAGTCAGGTTTGTAACAGTTCTCAGCGGGCCGCTCCTGATTAACGCTTTATAATTAATGGCTGTTATTAAAAGAAATACTTAATGCGTTGACCCAAAATCACTTCATCTTCTGTGTAGAGCGGCAGACGCGATGTCAGTGTGAAGTTTCAGAGTCTGTCTGCTGCTGGAGTTACACTGATGCATCGCTTACACACCGCAAACACTGGAAGTGTGAAACAAGCTTCAGCTGTTAGGTTTGAAATAACTTTGTGCTCATCATATGATCTGTTACAACCTGACTGTCTGCTTTATTTAGTCTTAATTATTCAGGATGAGTTTAATTAAGACCGTAAAAGGTGCTTTCAGTCAGTGTAGTGAGGGCAGCATTAATGTGTTTAATAACTGTCTCTTTAATTAAAATGAATAAACATTATATGTGAACTATCTGCTTAACTGGGTAAATCCAGATGGAAAAATAAAGATGAACTGTCTTCTTTTGTGTTCTGTGAACGAATGAAAAGTCATGCAGATTTTGAGCAGCACAGGGGAGAGAAGATGATGACAGAATTTGTGTTTTATGAAGGATCTTTCACATTGAGGAGAAGATCGGCTCCTCACTCCTAAATGTTCCTGACAAGCTCTAGGTGTTGGAGCGCTTCAGCACTCGACTCAATCTCGTCTCTCTCCTCGGCAGGATTCTGTTTGGCACTCTGTGTTGTATCAACACTGTGTGTTTCCACAACCTTGAGGCTGGAACGCCAGAGGGCCGTTCAAACAAACCGATGCGCTTGTGCCAAAAAACAAGCCTTTCAAGCTAAAGGGAAGGTTGCGAGGCTCCTCTGTTTACTAACATACCGCCCCAAATTCCTCAGGCCTCGAAACGGCACTCATAGCTTAACTCCATTAGTGGGTTTAGATTTCATTACATCTCATTAAGCCTCTGTTTCTGTTAGCAGCTTACAAACATTTATAGATACGTGTGGTGGTCTTTTGTAGGAGGGATGGTTTGTAGCGCTCAGGCTGTCAGGTTATACATGATGTTTGAAAGGTTGGGTGACGGGAGCAGATGTTGAATCTTCAGTATTAATTAGGGCTGTCAGATGAATGTGATCATTTCATGTGATTAATTAACAAACACAAATTCATCTGTGATTTCCTGCAACTTTAAACTTTCCATGTTTAATACAACTGAGCTCAGAATATCAGGAGCTTTGATTTGGAAGATTAACTGCAAGTAAAAATGTTAAAATTCCTGGGAAACTAGCGGCTGAGAGAAAGATCAAAGTAAAATGTCTCACATACAGTATGAGAGTTTTTTTAAGCTGCAGTATTTTTTGTTATAAAATAACAAAAATGCTGTCAGGTCCAATTTCCAGGAAAATGTCACTTTGGGTTCATCTGACTTGAACAGACACGAAATTTACATCAATTTTAAATTTGCACCGCACAGACTCAGTTTTCGCCTCCACACTCATGTTGTGTTTATTTCGGTTCTGTAGGATGTGTTTGGAAGCGAGGGATCCGTACTGCGGCTGGGATCGCAAGCAGCGCCGCTGCACCACTATAGAAGACAGCTCCAACATGAGCCAGTGGTTTCAGAACATCACCGCATGCCCGGTAAGAGTCCACCGCGCTCAGCGCTGCATGCATGACTGATGCTTTGACACATTTGATTGTCTCCATGGCGCCCGGTCGGACTCCCACGCAGCTTCCGAACCTCTCTTGCGTGAAAGGTGCGATGCTGCCTGGCCAATGACATCACTGGTGGCAGCTGCTTTGTGGTCATTATTTTTTAGGACTGAGATTCTGTATGCAACCAACCTTCACATTCACAAACGTTTTCTCATTTATTCCAGCTGAGGAACCAAACCACAGATGGCGCGTACGGGCCCTGGGCTCCATGGCAACCCTGTAGCCACGACGATGGTGACGGCACCAGTACGTGTCTCTGCCGATCGCGGGTTTGCGACAGTCCGCCTCCTCGCTGCGGAGGTAAAAACTGCGAAGGTCCAACGATTGAGGTGTCCAACTGTTCAAGGCAAGTGTCTTTCGCAAACAGCTGTACAATTGCACGAACCTTTCACTGTAATATACACATGCTATTGCCACAGAATTTAGTCATAAGCTATTTAAATGCAATGCAATTTTTTTAGCCATTATGGCCATTTTTAGCCATTTTTTAATATTTAGCCATTTGTTTTTAAATTGCAAATCGTCATGAAGCCCGGGGGGAATTCACTAATAATACATTGCACGATAAAAGGCGTCGTTTATTTGCCAGCTGTAAAATGCATCTGCTGCATTGTTTTGACTTTGAACTCAGAGAATTATGCAAAACCAGTTGGAGTGGAAATGCACTTCACTTCATAAACAAATCAGTGCTGACTGCGGTTTGCACAGGTCAGATCTGAGAGCTGGTTTTGGTGGATGTAACAGCTGTGATTTGTCACTTTACTGGGATTGTTCAGCACTGTGTATCAAACCCTTTCAAAATATGTGAACCATCATTTATCTTCATTCTTTCCATCATTTGATAAATTACTGCTGACTAATGATCAATAGCAAATGTACACAAGCATTTCCCCTGTATAACAACACGACTGAAACACCTCTTGGCAAATATTGTTGACTTCTAAAAATAATGAGCAATATTTTCTAAGCCTGATTTTGTAAAAAGAAGCGCTGTGTGACTTTATGACATCACCATTTCAGCACTGGTTAAGCTGTTCTCTGTTAACTGTCTGACTAAATGACTACGCTGTACTGTGGGCTGTTAGTGAAAATGTTTTTTTAGCTAAAACAAGACATGCAAAAGTGTCACAATCGTTTACAGAACACACAGCAGAAAGATCAAGCCGACGTCAACCAATCAACTTTCTGTCTGCAGCGCAGTCGTGCAAGACTAGATGCAAGGTGCTGAAACTGAGTGGTATTTTTACAGGAAGTGTCAGTTCTCTCATCGCAAGAGATGCAGCGCAGGAACGCAGCACTTTAGCAAATTGAGAATGTCTTCTGATCAAATTGAGTTCCTTACCAAAGCTGTCCTCTTCCTTATCTATCACATCAAATTATCCTCCCCAATACGACAGGCCTGCCACGTAAAACAGTATTACTGTATGTCATCTGCAGCCGAGCTTCTCTGACCTTCAGTGTTTTGTGCAGGAACGGCGGATGGACACCCTGGTCATCATGGGGCCAGTGCAGCACAAGCTGCGAGATCGGGTTCGAAGTTCGCCAGCGGTCCTGTAACAATCCTTCACCCAGACACGGCGGCCGTGTGTGTGTGGGTCAGAGCCGAGAACAGAGGTGTCAAAGATCTTAAACGTCTGAATGAGAGAATCAGAAAACTGTCATTATAGTTATTAAATGTTCTTCAGTTGTTTAATACAGATTACATGATATAATAAAATATAATTACTCAAATGAGCTTTTATCTGCTTTCACATGATAATGTGTCATGGAAGATTAATCAGTTCCTTTAAAACCTGTTATATCTTTTCCATGACGTCTCTATAATGTTAATTAAAGCTTTGACACTAAACGTAGTAAAAATAGTAATAATAATAATTACAGCTCTGTGACTTTTTTGTGCTCTTTCTAATAGACTTTTTAAAGTAAACGCAGAGCCTTTAAATAAAACCTGCAATCTGTAATTTTTGCCTCTCTACTGCCATCTCTGTTTGAAATATAAAATTGCAGGTTATTTGTACATACTGTGTGTTAAAGTCAAAGTCAAGCTAAAATTTCTCTGGAAATTATGAATCAGGTTGGGGTGTGAGGTGAGGGCTGGAGATCGTGTTAAACACTGATCTGTTATGTTCTTGCTTAGTAACTGTTTTTGTTTATTTCTAACCATTTAGAAATTGCAGCATTAAACAGTTTTTTTAGATAGATTACATTCATTTTTTCCAAAAGATCAAAACATCAAGTCGTTTGTCATGATCTGTTTGACGTTCACCCTCCTGTTGAGTTGAATGTATCTGACATGTATCTCCTGAGCTCCTCATATGACTGGGGTGTTTCCATATGCTGGGCAGGTTCTGCAACGAGAAGGTGTCGTGCCCTCAGCCCATCTTCTGGTCATCATGGCTGCCCTGGTCCAAATGCAGCGCAGAGTGTGGAGGTGGCGTTCACTCTCGCTCCAGGAACTGTGAGAACGGAAACAGCTGTCCAGGCTGTGCTTTGGTATGTTTACCTGAAGCCCTGCATATGCCTGCTGGCCTGTGATAAGAGCGGCTCTCCCAAGATATGTGTGTGACTTCAGAAAACTGTATATAGGTGATTCAAGCCCACTGCTCAGACCCAGGGGACGTTTGCTTGTGTTTACATTTATGTTTATGTATCTGGCAGAGGCTTTTATCCAAAGCGACTTATATTGCATTTAAGTTAAATGCAGCATTTGTACAGCTTACGCATTCTGAGGGAATCAAACTCGTGTTCCGTGAAACATGATGATTTGTTGCTGTGTGTTTTAAAACCACGTGCTGTAATGAGATTTTTTCTGAAACAAAAATGAATTGCTCCATTTGAAGGAGTCGAATCAAGACAGCCGTTTAGTTTCCGTGAGATGTTCCCGTGTACTTATGTTTTAAATACGACAGATTTTTGTCTCTCAAAGTCGTTCACTGACTCTCTAAAGAGCCTCAATTAATTCAGATTTAATCGACTTCATCAGGACTCAAATGAACACTCCTCGTGCAGAAGTGTAACATTCCCTCGGGTGTCTAGGAAAGAGCCATTCAATTTTATTAACAGTTCATGGAATGGCTCCTGAACGCCGGCCTGTAGCGTCACGCGTGTCTTAGTGTCTGCAGACATGACAAATGAGGAAAAACTCGGATGATGTCACCAGTGTGTCATGCTCTGCTTATGTCATCACTTCACCGCAGGAGTACCAGGCGTGTAACCTGGAATCTTGTCCGGAGGTGCGGCGGAACACCCCGTGGACACCCTGGGTGCCGGTGAATATAACGCAGGGAGGTGCGCGGCAGGAGCAGAGGGTGAGGTACATCTGCAGGGCGCAGCTGTCTGATCCCCATGAGCTGCAGCTGGGCAAACGCAAGGTGGAGACACGCCACTGCCCCAACGACGGCACCGTCACCTGCGAAACCGACTGTGAGTGTACAAACACTCCTCAAGATTATCATGCCTCATTATATATATAAAATCATTTTTATGACAAACGTTACACTGCCTAGTTGAGAAGTTGATGCTTAACTAGTTACCCAATCAGTAGCAGGTGCAACACACCCTTAAACCAGAGCAAGGAATGAGGGCATATGGAAACATTATTGTAAGTAGCAAGTCTTTATGCCGAGTCTCAGGAGACGGACTTTCTACAAAAGCAATTCAAACAGCACTGCAGCTGAGTGCTAAAGTGCTAATACTTCAGGTGTCTGAAAGCCGCTCACAGACCTGACTTCAGCAGAATATAAAGTGGTGTGTGAGTGTTGGGCATGGCTTCCATTTCCTGGCTTGAAATGCTCAGTTTTCATTAGTCAATGTCTTCAGAGTGAAAGTTTGGATGTATTTGTGTGTGTGCAGGATTGTGTGTGTGTGTGTGTGTGTGTGCAAGAGTGTGTGTTGGTTTGTGTGTTTGTGCGGGTGTGTGTGTGGGGTTTGTGTGTGCAGGATTGTGTGTGTGTTTGTGTGTGTGTGTGCGGGTTTGTGTGTGTGTGTGCGGGGGGTTTGTGTGTGTTTACTTTTATACTGGGGGACAAATTTGTACCCAAAAGACAGAAAAATCTAAAGCAAAATCTAAAGCAAAATCTGAGCAAAACCTCCTTTTGTTTTTGAGTTTTTGATTGGGTTATATTATATAACTGACTATGTATGAAAACAAAAGAAGTTTATGAAGTGTGTGTGAGTGTGTATGAATATACAGGATGTATGAATTGAAATGAAGTTTGGAGTCAGAGTTCAGGACATGCAGTCTTCATCTGTCTCTTCAGTTTCTTCCTGTCAGAACTGTTCTGAGGTCATTTGATGGTGCTGCTAAGATTAGGAGCATCAGAGTGTCGCAACTCACAACTTGTGTTGGTTGCAGAGCAGAATGTTCTGTCAGAGAAGCTGTAAAACACAGCAAGACGTGTCGTCTTAACTAACCTTGAATTATCAGGAAAAAGCCACTCTTTGAAATGACACAGTAATAAATTAAAGGCTAACAGTGTCATTGGGCAGCAGAAATGGCACAAAAATTATGATTTGAGAGATTACGGGTCACCCTGGAAGTCTGTGTTGGGAATGTATTCAGACAGGCGGACAGTTTATGTTCTGAGCGGCACGTGTTCAGTCTGCGTCTCGCGCTGATGATGAAACGAATGTCACATGCATTGTGTGCAAGACATGGTGGACAAAAGAAACACAAAATATGTTTATAGTGACGTAATGCATTAATGTTTCGATTTGGGCTGTGTGACATTCATAGGTTATCTGCTTTTAATCACTAGATGGTAAAATGTTGAATTCATTGTTTCCTCACCAATGTATTTAGAATATTTGGTGTTGTTGTAGTATTTTACAATGTACATCATGGTAATCTGACTGTACATTCATTAAGTGTGGATGTATATTAAGTTTCACAGGATTTGTGCTAATAAAGTAACCGAACACAAATATGAACCTCATTGTGTTTTCACAGCTTTAATTGAGGAACTCCTCCGGGCGCCTGGAGTTCGACTGACAGGATCTGGTTGGTCATCGTGGGAGACGTGGTCAGCCTGTACCCAGGAGTGTGCCAAAGGCTACCGAACTCGAAAACGCACCTGTACCACCGCAGAGGGCAAAAGCGCTCCCGCTTCATGCCGGGGCTCTCCGGTGGAATATCAGGACTGCAACCCACAGCCCTGTCCAGGTAACACACAGACACAAGCAGACTCACAAACACAATCTCATAAACCAACACGTGCGCTCAATAGATGCTTGGGTAGACTGGCACACTCCCACATATGGTCACAATCAAGCTGCTCATAGGATAGGAAAGCCACCGCTTCCATTAGAGAGTGTGTGAAGTGTATTACTGATTTCATTAGCTAATGGAAAGCTGAGAAGCCCCACCGGGACCCGCTGTGTTCAAATCAAGAGGTTTCACCATAATTCCAAACAAATGTGATCTCAAGGTTGAATTGGATACACTTTCCGGTTTCAGAAATTACAAGATCTCCTAAATGGTGTTTGTAGTTTGTGCCAGGTGTCCGTTGAATTGCAGTTTATCTACTTTAAAGCTAAAGTGTAATGAAGAGGCAGAAATGTTGTTTCTGTACCAAAATTATGTTTGTTAATTCAGTATTTACGGTTGTGATTTTATTTAAATCCCTAAACAAGCTTTTATTAAATATACACTTAGTCCCGCCCCAAACCCATGTCATTTTTAGAACCACCAGTTCAGTTTTTTTTAAGCACCTCATAATGTTAGAAGTGTTTATATGAAAACTGTGTCCCTGCGCATTTAAAAAAAGGGTTGTAACATTGACAAAATTACGCTCTAAATCGTCAAGAGACGTCAAGCGCTCATCTCTGACCTGTGATGCTGGAGGTTTTCAACAAAAGGTCGACATGTTTGTGCAGAAATATTGACAGCCACTTGCAAAGCATTGTTCCAATCTGAGCTGTTTGTGAGTGTTACAAATTGCCTTCACACAAACCAATCGCTTTGCTGTTTTCCACTCAAGCAAAAAGAGAGAATTAGATTGAAATAGTTGTTCAGAGGGGAAAAGGGTAGGAGACATAGATTAAAACACAGCTTTTATATCAGCTACATATCTGCAACCATTTAATCATCGTTTTGACCCCAGACTCGCCACCGGCTTCTCGCCGGTCACCAGACTGGCTGTGATTGTGATTGGTCTGCCTTCACACTTCAGTCGTGCCCCGGCACACACATGCTAATCCACTGAAGTTAAACGCTGCTTTTCAGGGCAGGGAAAAGGAGCCACGGCTAACCCTCTCATCAGTCTGATGAGTGTTACTGCGAGGAGAAAATCCACAAGAATAAAGACATTTTGGTCAATTTACTCTGCTGGAAAATCCTGCTTGAACAGAAAGCTGTTGGTTTTCTGGAGAAAAATCACCTAACACAGCTAACAGGGAACAGTCTTGAGTGTTGGCTTATGTTCTCTGTAAAGTTCTCTGAAAGTTACCAAAACGTTCCTGTTAATGTTAGTAGAACTTTCTTTAACGTTATATATTATATATCAACAAGTTATTCTTAAGTAGTTAGTGGAATGTTTTAAAAATGTTTTGTTTGTAGAACATTTTAAGTTTTTTGTTACCCCGTGGAAACATTCTTCCAACCTAAAAGGGTTAGGTGAGATTTTGAGCAGATGAGGAGATATGTGGAGAAATTAAGCTATTTGAAACTCGGAGCATCGTTTCCTCTCATCCTGAACAGGAAATGGATCAACATCACATCTCATAACAGACGTCTGCTTGCCTCGTGTGCTTCTGACAATTTCCGCTCCTCGTTTTGAATTGTTTTGTGCGTTTGCCTGTTTGAAGAACGCTGTTTCGTGTTTGTATTTGTTTGTTGTGTTTGCATCCCCCCGTCTTTTGTGTTTGGGCTGCGTTTGTGTCGCTTATCTGATGCTTGGAGGATTGTGTCCCCTGCTTGCCTGATTGTTTTGTGTTTGTCTTTGTATGTGGTATTTGTTCGTGCGTGTTTGGTCTGTGCAGTTAACGGTGGCTGGTCTTGTTGGTCGTCATGGTCGCAGTGTTCTGTGCCATGTGGAGGCGGGCACTACCAGCGAACGCGCACATGCACAAGCCCCACCCCTGCCAATGGAGGGGACATCTGCATTGGTCTGCATACAGAGGAGGCCCTTTGCAACACGTTCACCTGTGATGGTAAGATCAGCTCAAATGCAGGGCCATGAATAATACAATATTTAAGTGTTGTATCGCTTTAAAATATGGTCCAAAGGACATTCAGAACGCTGTAAAAACCTCTGTTTACCTCTGTCTGTATGCATAAGATACGGATACGTTCGGTTCTCAGTGTGTCGCCTGTCATTACCACCAAACACTCATCATGACCATCAAACATTAACGCAGATGTTTATAACGCTTGTGGCCAGAGTTTGTACAGCAAGTGGAGTGACAGCTGTTTCCTTTTCAAATAACTCCAGTCCGGGTTTTACTGCTCACTGTTGAGAGACCAAAAACTGTAAAGTTTTCAATGTTTTTTTAATTACTAAAATGAAGTGATATCATCTTTCATTAGTCCGATGATAATACTGTTAAAAATTTCCATTACTCATCTGGAATATGAGACGTTTCACCAGTTTTTTCTGCATGATAAAACAAAGAAAGAAATCTTGACGTGTATTTTTATGCCAAAGTTTTCATGCAGATTTTGATGTTTTTGATCACCTTTCCAACAGTATTTTATGAACTCCATCTGTCCTTAATTTACAACTGTTTAAAGTGAACCCAGTGTGTCAGGAGCTATTAGCTACGCTGGGAATGGAGCGAGAGAGAACAAAAAACGGCCAGACTTTCAGAAGATATCCTCGCTGCGGCGAAGATTCACTGTCCTGCTTCCACACTGCTTACAAACTCTGGTTCAGGCATCGTTTATTTTAGCCTGACTGATCATTACGGCTTTTAAAGGCTGATCTCAGACCTGTCACTCACCCTGTCTGTACATCAGAAACACATTGTTTAGAATAGAAGAGGGTTTCCAGGGACCTTTAGGCTACAGATGGTGCCGTTTACATATTGGAGTGTGTAGAAACAGACTGTGGCAGACTAACACTGTCTTGTCACATTCTGTTGTTTATAATACATTGTCTCTCCCTTTAATAATAAATTAGCTGTTGCTGTGACACTAAGCGTAAATATATTTAAACAGTGTTTGTGGTTTAATCTATTCCAGCACTAATACTGCGATCTTTATTAAATACATGTATCTGTTTTTGTTCATGAGTCTCATATTAAACCTTAATCCAAGCTTTTGACTGCAGAACCTGTTTTGTTATGAGACAAAATAATTCATTCATTTATACTAAAACGTTTCCTCTTTAAAAATGCTTTAAAAAGTTTTAAAGCATTATTGAAATGGTTCCTGCATGAAAGGTAGCTGCACAATGATACCAGGTTATAAGAACGTTTTGTTCCCATTAGGTTCCCGAATGTTATTTTCAAAGTTTTAGGAATGTTCAGAATTTCAGCTTAAGAATACCATTGTGATATATGAAATTAAATATTTAAAAAACTGAGTTTTTTGATAACTCAGAAATTTTTGAGAGAATGTTTTGAAAACGTTTCCTGTTAGCTGGAATGTTGCCTTTTAAGGTACCATCCCAGAATGCATTGTGACTAGATGTTTTCTGCTGCTGTCTACAAGGTCTAAAAAGATGCAATTCAGTAAAAACTGGTGTTCAAGATCAGATCAGTCCTCCTTATAAGGCAGATGCCTCTGTAGGCAGTGAGACGTCTTTTTATGTTTTGGAACAGAGATATAATCTCCAAGATCCTTGTAACTTTCCCACAAACCCTCATCAAATGACCTTGTCAGGCGCTGCTGGCTGGTGATTAATAATTGAAGATGGTGGAGTGCAGATACAAAACAGGAACATAATAACGCTTGAGGTGTGTTTTTTCTGCAACACTAGCAGTAACATGAAATTTTAGGAAGTAAAGCAATTGGCTGAGCCAGAGTTGACATAGGATAGATGTGTACTATCCCTGAGCCTATTTAGAGAACAGGGAACGTTCTCAGAATGTTGGCTAACATCCTGTAAAGGTTACTTCAGCGTTATCATAAATAGTCTTGCAGTAACATTAGTAGAATGCTTTTTGAATATGTCATACATTTAAAATGTAGGAACATTTTAATAAGATCATGTTTTATTGTTAGCTGGTAATGTTGTTAGCTGGGCGACACACGTCTAACAGACACACGTCACACTTGAGTCTCAATTCATCAGCGCCACGGATCTCTTCCTGACATTTTTTGCGTCAGTAGAACGTAAATGAAGACAGATTTAGCCTTCATCTGGCTGCTTTACATCACCGGAACGCTGATGGAAAAATGACAGGATATTCACTGGAACCCGCTGCCTCTGATATTAAAATCTTTTAGATCCTGGATTCAGACACTCGGTCTCCATCCGCCTCCATCATAAATGACAAATTCTCGTTTGGCTCGGGGAGAATATAAGACTGCGAATGGTTTTGACAAACATCTTGAAAGCTGAAGCATAAAAGGAATGTGTATATTTGTAGATGGAATTTTTCCAGCAAACAAAATACATTTTGAATCAAACGTTTGGTGGTTCTGCTGTGATTATTATGATGTCCCCGCGTGACTCTGGCGGTGTGTGTTTCATGTGTGTGTGGTCCATCCAGTCACTCTGGTTAGATTCTCAGAGTCCAGCTTGAATTGATCCGGTCGTTTGTTGGCGGTGCCGGTGACTGTGTTTGTGTGCAGGTGGGTGGATGGCCTGGGCAGAGTGGTCCGGATGCGACGACTCGGGCCAGCAGCTGCGCAGTCGTGTGTGTGGGGCTCAGTCCACGCCGTGTGTGGGGAACAGCACCCAGCACAGAGACTGCAATGAGATCCCAGGTGAGACAGAGCTGTGTTTGAGGGGCTAGTTGTCACACTGGTTAAACACACTAAACACACTAGTACAAATTCAGTTTAAACAAACAGTTCAACTCTTTATTTTATGTTTTATGTGTCTGAGCGAATTCTCCCATGTTTTAAAATGACATGCTATATTTAGGCATTGTAATTTCCTTTTACATATTCACATCTTCATGTTTTTAATTTCAAATTTTGGCTACATGCATTTAAAATTGTAATGAAACATGTAACACACACACACATTCACAACATCTGACTCTTCCATTATAAAGCAAATCTTTCCCAACTGCTGTGTTCCTCTCATTAAATAAACATGCACCTTTAAACCCTGTCAGATCCTCTGTTGTTTTTAATAGATTAGATGTAATATGTTTACTTGTGGTTATGCGTTACTCTGACTGGTGGAGTGGATGTGAAGAACTAAACGCTGCCAGCCTGTGAGAACATGAGTTCTCAGAGCAGAATACCAAATAAATCAGACGCTGCAGTTAATATTAATGTTATGCCACAAGCCAGCCTCACATCCAATTCCTGTCCAGTTTTGGGAAGCGGGTTCCACAGTTTAAGGTGTCTCAGATGTTGAGAAGATCAAGGAGAAACTAATCAAAACATCTCAATCAAAACATTTGCCTCCTTCCTCATCCATCTCCTCTGAGTGGAGATCTGAGCCTTAAAAGCATGAATCACGATGACAAATCACCTTATATATTTCAGAAAAAAAGTGTTGGAAGCAAATTTAGGGCTTCGTTTAGCAACAGCCCTCGATTGTTTTATGGAGCATTGATGTGAGCATTGATTTATAAGATGTTAAATCTCAAGTACGTGGCGTTTTGAAATTCTTCAAGTCGGTAATAATTTCATCTCTCATGTGACTCAACCTGACGGACTTTGATGTGATTATCACTGCAGCCCTGCAGGGTCCCGGGGTTTAAAACAGGAGAGTCTCTCCTCGCTGCTCTGATCTGTGGCTCTTTGAATCGTCCAAGTTCCAGGAAAGTTGCCTTTGAAAAGAGAGAAGAGTGGAATAAGATGGACTGAGATTGATTGTTTTGGCCGTTCATCAGCAAAATAGAGCCAAGGTGGCGTTTGAGGGACGTGTCAGTCTGCGATATTGTCAAATTATTGGTCTGTGTAAACATGCTGTAGACACTGTGGTCCACAACCGTTGGCAGAGAGTAAACAATGCTAATGTTAATAATACAAACTAATCATAGCACACAACAGCAAAATAAATGGCTTGAAATGAAAGGGTTTTCTTTAAAAGGAAAACGCCACTCACATCTTTTGTAGTTTGACATCATAGCACAATTTTACAGTCACTTGATAGAAGCTACTGTGGCCAGTTTATGCAGATGGCAACATTTCAACAGTTCAAATGTTGCCTTGCTGGAAACCTTTAAAACAGTGTCATGAGTTAATCACATTAATGCATTTACTAAATTATAATATTGGTATTTATGTTGCATATTGTTGGACCATGACAATATTAATTTTTTTGCTGCTACAGTCTTGATACATTTGGGTTCTGGAACAAACCTTCTTTAAATGTTGACTAATGATTTGTTAAAGTTTTCTCAATGTTGTCAAAAACTGTTCTTGCAGTAATGTTAGTAAAACATGTTTAACATTATATATCTTTATGTTAACAATAATGTTTTTAGTGGAACACTTTAAAAATGTTAAACAATGATTGACTAACATTCTTATAGCCAAGCTTTAATGTTAATACAGTGTCTTAAAAATATGTTTTAATGGAAATGTTAGGAAAATGTTCTTACAACCCAAAACCGTTAGCTGGGAATCCGCTAATTCTGCATCTCCTCTGTTCGCAGCCATTCTTCCAGCCTCCAGCTATGAGAAGGAGCGTCAGTGTGGGGGTGAGTCTTCATCAGCCCTTCCTCCTGATGAACCCTGGTGTGTTTTTAGCATGTTGCAGCAGATGCTTGTCAATGTTTGCATGCGCTCTCGTGATTGCATGCAGACATGCGGCGTTGTGCTGCTTGCGTGTCGTGTTTCACGTCAGCTCCTTTCATCCCAAACTTGAGGGGCAACGCTGGAGTATTTAGGGTTGCAGATCTGGGCACTGGCGGACCCCAGAGATGGTGTCACTGTGCCAGTTTGGTGTTTCTCCAGGTGGCAGCCCAAGCCAGATATGGGCCGCACACATTACCCATCATGCTTCAGCTGCGATGCTCCCTGAGTGATCGCTGTCCAATTAGAGCAGTTCGGCCGGGAGTGCGGCATCCGCTCTGCTCAATCACAATTCACGCTCATTACGGGTCAGTCCGGCAGGATGCCTGGTCCATCACAGCAGCCAGATAATCACAGCTCAGTCCCCCGACACCGCATCACTGGGCCAGCCACTCTACGGCACCTGCTGTCTGCTGGATTATGGTTACAGACATGTACAGCTAACGTTGAGGGATGAACTGGTGCCATCATTCTGATTCCTCTGACACGGACGACTATGTTTCTCATTATTCAAACCAAAACACATGTAGACGGGAGTGACAACGCATTACAGTTATTTACAGACAAGCGGCGACTGTAACATCGGCTTCTCTGTTTTTTTCAGGGTTTACTCTGCTTCACCTGATAGCCACCGGCGTGTCGTGCTTCCTGGGCGCCGGCCTGCTGTCTTTCCTGGTGTACGTGTACTGCCAGAGGTTCCACAAACCCTCGCAGGAGTCTGCTGTCATCCACCCCACCACTCCAAACCACCTCAACTATAAGGGCAACACAACACCAAAGAATGAGAAATACACACCTATGGAGTTCAAGGTCAATGACGCAACCTGGTTTGTCACGTTCGCTGTAGTCTCACAACAGTTCCCAAAAACTCACTTTCATTTCTCATTCTTTCTCATTTATATTATCAGTGTTGTTTTGCAATAAGAAGCATAATAACAGTTAGAGATACAGTTAGGATAACATACATCCAGCTGGTGGTAATGACAGAATAAACTCTGACAGCGTATTCAAGGCCCAAATCAGAGTTTATTCTGGTATTAAAAACAGCTGGACGTACATTATCCTGCTTAACACACGGCTGCTTAACACACAAGTTATTTTCTGGAAACAAAATATTGATATCAAATATTTTCATTTAATAAAATTTTAGATTTTAATAAAAAAATTTGACAACATGACATTCAAATAAGAACGAATTTGGTTTAATAATTTGTAAATATCTCATGTTTGTTATTTATTCAAGTAAATTATTTGTAAGGTCAGAATGTTTTGCCAATACCCAGATGACCCTGTGTTGTTATTTTTAAGTGGTTGTTATTGGATAACTTGGACTGTCATGCCTGGCCAATCAGAACCAAGTATTCCAGAGCGCCGTGTGATAAGCATATTTAGTATATATTTTTTATTAGTATTTAGCAATACTTTCATTAACAATTTTTCATTTAGCAGACGCTTGTAGAAGGAAACATTAGGACGTTTGTCACAAAGTAGTTGGGGTGCAACAGATTAGCTAGCCAAAAGTTATTAGCGAGTCAAAAGCAGTACTAGCGGGTGGTAACTAAAGTCTGTTGTTGAGGACTCGTTTGTCCAAAATGAGCAGTACCAGGTAACTGATAGTTTGGAGATCACCGCTGGTCTCCGCTTGTTTAGCCGCGTCTCTGGCTGCACGCGGCCGCTGGCACACACTCCGTCTTTATTAATGGGCTCCATTAGGCTGTTTAAGCAGCAGCCGCTCGGTGGACTCCCACAGCTGGTTGTGACTGATCGTCAAGCTCATCCAATTAGTTTGGCTCGGCTCTGTCTTCCTCCACCTCGTGTCCTTGCTGTGACACCTGCGCGAGCCGCTTGCCACATTTTTCTATCGATCTCATTCGTGCCCAGCACTCGGTCTGAACCCATTAAGAGACTCAGGACTCAGGCAATAATGTGGATTTGCTAAAAAAAAGTGGCGCCCACTGCTAAAGGCCGTCGCCTGTGTTTCTGTCTCTGGTTATTATCCTTATTATCCTTAAGGTACATTTTTTAGAAAATAAATACTGACAGTTTGCAAACATTTCTAATATATATTATATAACAGAAAAAATTCTACTAATGTTACCACAAGAATGTTTTTGAATGGTAGCGTTATCCAACGTTCGGAGAACGTGCATGTTGCTAACAATACCGCAGTCAGAAAGAGGCAATTTGCTGTCTTAATAGCACACAGACAATTCACCTGTCACTCAGTGCTACTTGGATAGAAAAGCAGTTTATCTGGCTTGTTCAGACTGAAAGTGGGCATCTCAGAACCGCGTTGAGCGCTTTTGTTCGGCAGGTATTGAGAAATATAATTGTTGTTCAGCAGATCTCAGGTAATGTGAGTCACTCAAATCAATGTTGTGTATTTCACTCCCCGAGACACTGAGCAGCGTCTTTTTTAAGACAGACTGACATTATTTCTCCAGAGTCTTTGTTTTCATACACACACGCCACTTTCATCTGTGGCCCAGAAGTCCAGCACTACTGAATTATGCAGGTGAGGAGCTGTGAGATATTTAACAGTGTGTGTACAGTCTGTAATCTTACACTGCTAACGGCAGCAAACAATATTGCAAAAATAACTCAATTTTTACATTTTATGATGAAATTCGCCGTCACTGTGCTACAGCCGTGTCTGGGATGTTGCCAGGGTGTTGCTATGTGGCTAATTGGTCCTGAGTGGATTGCAGTCAGTTGATTTGCAGTTGCTAGGATGGGGCGTTTTGGATGGTAGCTTACTAGCCCAAATCAATATACCCTAATAGTGGTGAAGTCGTACCCTTTTTAAAGCTAACCTCTTCTTAATTACAGCTTTCACTCAAAAACAGGCCGCGGTTTAGCATGGAGTTGCTGGTGAAGTCACATACTTCCTTCACACTGAGTTTAAACACGTGAACCGTCAGTGTTTCCCGCTGTTAGATTTTGTTTACTGCCCTCAGCGTTCTCTTCTTCTTGTTTTCAAGGTCAGGGGAGGTTTTGTAGGTAGTGGGCATAGAGATCAGTTGTCTGCTTCATCTCAAAGATTCATGGCTAGTTCTCTCCCTCTCGGCTCGTCTTAACTCCACTTTATTTATTTTTTATCTACAGACTCTAAACAAGAACAATTTGCTGCCAGATGAGAGGACCAACTACTTCCCCTCACCGCTCCAGCAGACCAATGTCTACACCACCACCTACTACCCCACAGCCCTGGGCAAATACGACTACCGCCCAGACTCCTCGCCCTCTCCCTGCAGAACCTACAACCACAGCTGAGGCCCACGTCCCATCGTAGCTTTATCGCCATGGTGACACAACCACTCCACACGTCTCCTAAACCCTCCCATTCCCCACCCACACGCTCTGCACCTGATGAGGAAGAAGACGGTGCTTTTATCCGACATTCCGACTGATTTTTCCCCCATGCTCTCCCCCGAGGACAGATCCGGGTCACCTAAGTCATGCCTTACGGTGGCTGGGGGAAAATGACCAGTTTTTAAATGGCACTTTTAAACGGATGAACAAGATTGTGTAGCTACACTGACTTTGATGAACGGATGTCTTGATTGATCTTTGCAGAACTCCGGTTACCGGAAGGGGAGCGGACGAAATCACGCCGGCGCTTGTCTGAGCTTCCTAACCGGCAACACAAACCACTCCAACAAGATTCATTACAGGAATGTGGGCCGGCGCTCCGTGGCGGCCTTTCTTCACAAGTACAAAGGCGAATACAGAGAGACCACACAACAGAGAGAAATCAATGCAGCTTTGGTTTGAACCGCAGCATTGCGTTACCTTGGGTTGCACATGTGAGGACCGCTGACTTCTAGCCTTGGAGGGGCGAGTTTCTAAACCCTCTGAGAAACAGATGCAAGTGGACGGGTTCTACAAAATCAAAGTCTCTTCTCGTGGATTGTTTGGATATGAGATTGCAACAGCTTACAAAAGAGACGTGGGGGTGTCATTAGTGCCCGTATGCGTTAATCTGTTCTGAACGGACTTAAATCAGCTCAGAAATATTGATTTTGAAGCACGTAACAGAAGCATAAGTCAAAAAGAATGCTGTCGAAGAAAGAGTTGAAAACGTTTTTTAGCTGCGAGTGCATGGAAAATTGAGGAATATTGCACCAACATGGAAAATGCGTAGATCTAAAGCAAACATGTTCGCTCTGTTACTGTCTTGTAGTCATATTAAATATGACTGAGTTCAAACTGAGGACTATATTTTATTATGAAACAAATGTAGAGAATCCTGATAGCTTGGCAGTTGTTTTCTACGGTTATTTTAAAGAGGGAATTATTCGCAGTTGAGAAAAGCTGTAGGTTAGATGCACGATAGAGTTTATTTAAGATACGAGATCAAATGATGAGCTATACTGAATATGAACAATTCTCTCACTTTTCATATATTATTTTACACCGTTTACAGATATTTCCAGTATTCTTAACCATTATCAAAGATATGAGGAAAATTATACACTTATATAAATCATCGTATTCATACAGTTGCCCTGAGAGTCAAAATCACAGAGAGCAGATCGATGGATTCATGTTTTAATCATGAAGAGAATCTTCAGTCGGTGGTTTGGGTGTAACTCGTAACATCGCAACCCAAATATTGAGTGATCAGTTATCAATAAAAGCGGTTCAGTATTGGCGAATCTCCTTGAGATGTAGTATTTATGGTATGCTTGAGTTCTAAAGGGCATTGAGAAACTAAACTAAGCTTTGTTTTTGTCATGCCTGTTTCATGAATGCTAAGTCAGCCATGCTTTTAGCTAAGCATGAGTACATGGGTTGTACATACAGTGACGCCCCACTGCGAAAAAGTAACGACACGCAAACGTTAGTGTAATGTACATGTATATTGTAAAGCTAACACTGTTTTTTAAAGCCTTATAGTTGTAAAATAATGTGTGCAGCAGCTGTAAATAAACCAACCGTAGGGATGTGTGGGAATGGAGCTGGTCAGTGCATCTGCTGAGATGTTCCAGCCATGGAGGAACGTGTTGTAGGCCAACCCTGATTGTTAACATCTCAGAGTGTTTGTTAGAAACCCATAAACTGTAGTGAGGAAAATAATTGGCATGTGCATCATTCATGGACTGTAAAACACATGGGTGACAGATTAGATGAATTTCATAAGAAAAGAATTTGAAATAGTTTTTTTTTGTTTGCTTTGTTTTAATTGTTAGATCCAAGTGCCTGTTCAGATTATTAAAAGAGATTTCTGTTCTGTTTCTGAATAATCAAAATAGCCCCAAGACAATATTTAGTTTCTCTCCTGAAGCGCCGCTGCTGGGTTTGAAATGTGAGATCTGTCCTTTACATCGACTTCCTACAGAGAAGCTGAAGTATAGATGCAAAATTTTACCTTTTTCTTATATAAAAGCTGCAACTTTATCTTCACCATTTTTTCAAATGAAAGCTTGATGCTTAAAACAGTGTTACTTAAAACTGTTCATTTTTTAACTCTTAAAATTACACCGTGCAGCTTTACATGTTTCAGTCCTACAAATTATAAGCTCTTTCTTTATTTTACAATCACAATGTTTATTTTCAGTTTTCATTTCACTGTAGTCTCAGACCTCTGAACCCCACTGCGTGTTAAAGTCAATTAAAAACAGGCGAGGCCGGAAACTTAAGCTAGAATTTAAACTGAACCCAACATTTCTCCCTGTGCCCAGATCAGATGCGTGTGCCGCTCTGGAAGTTGTTTTGAAAGGAGAATCTCTGCTATTGCATAAAAACAAAAACATCCAGATAATAAGGAGTTCCATTCCTGTGAGGCTTGGTGCCCTTCTATGCAACTGACCTGGTGGTTAGATATGCGATGTAGACTGTAATCACTGCCTTTTAGACACTGTGAATTTTTGGTACTCTATATTTTTGTATATTGTACATTGTAAAAGAAATAAACTCTGATGCCAACCCAGTCTAATGAGCCCATTGGTCCTTTCTGATGACATCACACCAGTGTAGGTCACCGGCTGTCACCCGTAAAATGAAAGGTAAGCGATTTAAAATGCGTGTTTTTAAATTCATGTCAGGTTATATGAGCAGCGGTTTGTTGGCCTTGAGAAATGTTGACGTGTTTTATACACGATTCCTGCACTGAGAGAAAAATGGATGTTGCTCTTTGATTTTGTGTTTGTTTTTATACTGAGGCCTGATGACATAAATATTGAAACTGGCGTCATTCTCCAAGATTTTACTGCCAGCTAACATTTTGTAAGAACCTTTCCATAACATTTTTATTAAATAACAAAATAAAGTATAACATTTTTAAGAACATTTAAAACTGAACATTGAGAACATTATAGTTACAGAATCATCAGTGTTGCTGCCATCAATTATTATGACGTAAATTGTATTTCCTGACACGTTTGACTTTTGAGCTCAATTCAAATGACTTCCTGTTATAAACAATACAAACACGCTCAACCTCAGCAAAAACACAAGGCTAGCAGGGCGACGCTTTGAGAGGGAAGGTGAAGGCCAGCCGGTCTCGCTGTAGAGTCATTTCAAAGTGGGTTTTATTGACGAGCGCAACCCTTCATCAATCACCTGCTATTCGCTGACAGACCACTGACAGATGACCACCGCTGTCCTCCTGAGTGCCCGGCTGGCCTGATGCCAGCGAGGAACCGCATGCAGGAGGTATGGATGAAATCCGCCAGCCATCACGCGCAGCTGTGGCGAGAAGCGACACAGATGCTTTTGTGGCCGCAACTGCAAACCTCGCAAAATCAATTTGTGCTGCTGTCAGGAGAGAACAGCAGCAATGCGTCTTCAACAGCGTTACATCTTCTTTAAAATACCTGCTGTAAACCAAATCTTACCTTCTGCAAAATCTGCAACCAGGTCTTGAGATGAAAAGGTTGTTCAATGTGATAAAAATCAATGCATTTTGTTTAAAATGTGCCACTTAATTTAAGTCTAGAACATCATCTCTGATTATGTGTTTAAAGTGATTTTTAATTCTCAGATAGCATGAATTGTTAATACACACACATATATGTTTTTGCACATAAATATATAAGATTTTTTTTCAAAAATGCTTAAATGACGTTTAATCTTTAAGTGACAGATGTTTAATCTTTATTACAATCTCAGCATATTTAAATCTCGGCACCTTTTATACAATTTTTTTAACAATTTTTTAAAGTGAAAACATGTTTGTGTTTTGCAATGCAACAGGTTTGTTCAGTGAACATGCAAACCATTGAAGTTTATCTTGTGATGTGAGATGCTTTCGGTAAAAATGTTTATCAGCTGTAGGACACGTCTCTTATAACTGTTTATATGACCTGATATTTAAATGCTTTTGAATTATTGCATCTAAGACACAAAAAAATAAAGATGATGGCTGCAGATTTTTTCTGGCTTCTCTTCCTGACATATTCCCTGGAAAAGTTGGAATTAATCGCATTACTCAATATCAGCATCGTTTTGCAACAATCCAGCTGTTAGTTTTTCTATATAATCAGTGTTCTATCTAAAAACCACAGTGGGGAATATCTGATTATTTATCATGACATTTATGAAGAAAGCTGAAATTGTTTTGGGTGTTTGAGCTCCGCAGGGAGAACACAGGAGATGTTTGCACGCTTACGAGATGAGCGCACCAGACGCTCTCAGACGGTCTCGGAGCCATAAACAGATCCGCGTTACAGTGCAGAAACTCTTTATTCTCAGAGGAAGACGGAAGAGTCTGGTGCTTTGAAATAAGGCTTTGAAATGACTGATATCAACTGCGACCAGATGTCATAAATTGTGGCTCTTAAGTACACATGGAGGTACAGCAGCTGAGGGAATCTCACCATGGCTGTCAAGCGCATGTCCCTGTCATATTTCACCCCAAAATCAAAAGAAACAATTATGATATTTAGCTGGAAGAATCTCTGGCTGTCAGGATATTTTTCATCATGCGTATCTTAGTCACGTTTCTGAGACTTTTACTATTAGAATAGTTTTCTGCACCCGTTGACTCTGAAAGCGGCTCAGATATGAGCGAACAGTGTTTACCTTTTAGTTTGCATGTGACATTAAAGAATGTGTGGGTGACCATAATTGGTCAGTGATAAAGTGTCCTTTTTCCCTCCAGAGGTTTCCATTAATGGAAGCAGGATGAGGGCAAATGATGTTAAATTACCTCACTGAGCCAATATCGTTTTGGAGCCAAATGGCGCCTCAGTTATATATTCTGCAGAGAAAAGCAATGGAATAAAAAATTGAACCGGAAATTCCTCATTGTACTTTCTGAGGAAGGTATTTGTTTAGTAGGGTATTCATTTAACCAACTTTAACTGAAGCAAAAGCTAAAAAAATCTCAAATTTTGAGGCTGTAAAAAATGCACAACATGAAACAATGGAAACTACAACGTTACATTTGATGGGAAAATATCGCTCTGGTAATTAACATAGAACAAAAACACTGTCAAAATAACGAGGAAATCTCCACATTGTCATTTTTTAAAAAACTTCACTTCAGATGTGTGTTTTTAATATTGTTTAATAAAGTTTCAGCACAACGGCTCTGCGGTACAAAAGAGGAACGAGTGACAGAACTGAATCTTTTATGTCGCTAAAACGTTCCAACATAAAACACTCCAAGCTTTTCTTCCTGCTCTTGTGAAACATGAAATCTCGAGAACTTCGTGTCGGAACAATAAAAAAGCACTCAGAGTGTGAAACTTTAAAACAAGAGGGAAAAGAGAGCAGGGTTTAAAAAGCAAGATAACAGGATGTCAGTGGCTGTTTCAGCATGATTCACTAAACGAATCGACTGCTTTGACCGTGTATCGCTGAAAATGATGTGCTGTCAGTACAGGATAAAACAACAGCACAAATCTGTCAAAACTGGAAACAAAACCAAACTTGTTCAATCCAGCAAGCTCTAATTTAATTGGTGGACTTCATACAATGTTCAAGAGTAAATGTTGCATTTTTATTAGTCTGCCTGGAAACAAAGTCATGTTTACACGGTTGATACATTTACAATTGTCAGAAGCTTTTATCCTCAGTGCTTTCAAGGCAGATGTGTTCCCTGGAAATGAAACGACCTCTGCGCTGCTGGAGTTGTGCTGCGGCAGCTGAAACACAGGAACAAGAAGATATGAACACTTCTGAGTAAATAATCACTGGATCTGACAAGCGGTTTGATGGCGTCACATCTTTGTGAGAATATTCAGAGTCTATTGTCAGTAACAAAAGTGGTAATGAATTTTATATTCTGCATTTATTATTCATTGTTTAATGCCACTCCAACATCTAAGAGTGTCTTTCTGGTAAAAAAACAATCTACATACACGTCAAGGAAGGGATGATAATATAATTATGTCCAGTTTGCATGACTTGCGTGTCTTTAAACTGGGGGAGGAAACTGGAGTTCCCAGCAGAAACCCACACTGACACCGATGGGCCCTTGGCTTAACTGGGACTCGGACCCGGGACCTTTTTGCAGTAGGGCAACAGCGCTTCTCTCTGTTCTGTTTGGGTGATAACTGATGTTTTTATAATAGGCTACAATTTCGGCCACTTTCAGATTAAAGTCTAAACACGCTCTCAATTAGTTTTTGGTGTTTTCTGTTCAACATTGCCATTGATTTTACACGTCTGTCTGTTATAGGGATAAATATATATGTGTTTTTGTCATTTAACATGCGCCTATAATAAACTGTGGCTGTTTAATGGGCAGAATGATTCAGGCTACGTGAGAAATGAAGCATGAGTCACAGAGATGAGAGCGCTGCTGTCATACATACGCTCTCACTCAGAGCACATACAGCCTCAGAGAGGGTAATCTGTTGGCACTGCATAAAAGCGTGTCTCTTTAACATTATTAGATGTGTTTTCTAGAGAAGCAGGGATTTATGGGGACGCTGTAAATTTACCCTCATCAGGAGAACTGCTGCACTGTACAGGAACATTATCACATGATAGGTCACGCTGATAGTCCACTTACACTGGCTCATACTTCCTCTCTTCAGTCCCATTGGTCAGTTCACTGGCAACAGATGCGGGCATCCAATAGGATTATTGGACAGTGCTGTCCAGGCTTAAGCTAGAGTTTATCAGGTCTGTCCACCTGTGTTTCACAAAGCAGAATTCACAGCATGCATTAAAATACATGATTGTGCCCAAGGGAAAATTTGTCTTGGACATCATAACGATTAACACATTTATTGCTGTTACATTTATTTTAAGGATCAGAAAATGGCTCAGAAATTTCGTCAAATTAGTCAAATATGTTATAATCAAACCTTTATGACACACATACGCAAAGCATTAACCCTCTCCTCCACACTGTTATATACAGCAAATAAAAATAATAATATTACCTCATCAATAAAATCATACAAAAAAAGCAGTAAAATATGATTCAACAGTAACATCACCTGCATTGCAATAGTTCCACAAGTGGTTCTAGTTCTGCTATAGTGGTTCAAGACCTGGGAACTGCTCACATGTTCATGTAAGTGATGCTGTAAGTTGCATAGGATAAAGCCTGACGTTCAGCCGTGCAGTAGCCTGTGCACAGGCATTATCTCTCAGTTATGAGCGGCTTGGCAGGTGAGCACACACAGCATCTGTCCTTCTAGTTTTGTGAGCAATTTGGCCTCTACTGCAAGAACAGGTTAATGGAGCCGCTGACCTCAGACAACTGCCCGTGATATTTCTGCCCAGTTCTGTTCACCACTCTTGTATTGAAACAGATCAAGTCCTGACCCACCGGCCTCTGCTGTGTCCGTGAGCGGCACACCTCCCCGTCTGCGACTGTTCCCGTCATGTGTGATGAAAAAGCTGACATACAACATAAGTTTGGTAAAATGTGGAGGCTTGTTAGACACATGCCTTCAACTAACAGGAGTTTAATATTAATTCTGCTATGCTAAACACTTACATTTGTTCATTTAGCAGACAGTCTTACCTAAAGCAACTCACAGTGGATTAAAGAAATGGTTTCTTACAGGTTCCCTGAAGAATTGAAGGTTTGACTTCAGGCATACAGTTAAAAGTAGGGGCATTTTACTGAAAAACAAAGAATAAAAAAAAATCTCCATGCTGTTCTAAACCCATAAGCTGTTCATAAGCAAAAAATATAATTTTTTGATAGAACACAAAAATATTTTAGAATAATCTTCATCTAACTTTCATATAATGACAGTTCATGACCATGTTTGTCAAATAACACCATCAATTAACCAAAAAACTGATTATCAGTGAATTACAACAAACTCACAAAACTATTGAATGGACTCAATGCAAAAAAAAAAAAAATCACGAGTCATATAAACAACTTCTGTGGCTTTTGTTTCGATATTTTAAGAGTTACCCAAAGTCACGGTCAAGAGGAACAAAATTTCCATTGATGCTGGAGCTGAAAGTGAAGTGGGCTGAACTCCAGATATAACGCTGCAGCAGTTTGTGTGACCCGAGTTCAAGTTCTGGTCAATTCGTAACTCCTTTTCCCTGCTTTCTCCCACAGAACTTTCAGTTATCCGTTCCACTGCCGTCAAAACAAAGCAAAAAAGCCTATGAATAAAAAGAAAATACATTCTTTTTGATAGAAAATAAAAGCTGTATGTTTAAAATAACATGAGGGTTAGTCAATAAAAAAAAAGACTGATTCATTTTGGGATCAACTACTTTGGAAGAAGACAGATTTGTCCTGTTGTCTTCTGAGCTGTTACTAAGCTTCTTTATTAGTAGAGCATGACTGTTTGACAAAAGGTGTTGTGAGATTACAATAAGACGACCGCGTGATCAAAGACTCGATCCGTCTCCTGACCGCCGCGTTTCCGCTTGCCTGCGTCTTATAATTGCGTGAAGTGTTGCGACTGCTGCTTTGGTCTGCCACGTCTCCATGCATTAGAGCTGCACAAGTGAATCCAAACACGCCGTCTGCTTGTTCCACCTCCCGTCTGTTCCTGGAACAAAAGCTGCTCACCTTGATGAGTCCCAGCCAAAATGAGCTCCATCCAAACCGATGCTCGCTGCTTCTCATCAAGCTCCATTATGTTCTGTTGGATTCCGTGTGTGATGTGCTGAAAGTGTTTCTTATGCTCACCTTCTCCCTCAGCCGGTGGTCTCAGTCAGAGATGGAGGGAGACGCATCCTGCCCAGCCATCTGCTGCCCCCCACCACCACGTTTCCTTCAGGGGTAAAACAAACAATGAGAAAAGCAAACAGTTACTTGTGAACCTGCAGTCGCCCATTTAACGCCCATTTTAGGTTATGAAATAAGTAATTATACATTGTTAAACCATGACACTTATAGAATAAAGTATACATACACTGAGTCTTGATAAATATATACAGTACACTATATAGTGTTGTAAAGTGACTTTAAGAATACTATGATATTACTATAGTAACCATGTACACAAAATCACATTTTTTGGGTGCAAGTTCAGATCAAACCAGGTCTGGATCTGTTGTGTTAAAATGTGATGCTGTAGAAATCACAAATAGATGCAAATAGAGAAAACATTTCTTTGGCACAGTAAATGTTGTAACCAGTGTTTTTACAGTCTTCTGAAAATACAAGCCAAAGAGGTTAAGCTGATGCCACGGCGTTTTAGTGCATTACTGTGATTTCTAGGAAACAAAGTTTGTGATCGTCAAAAGACTCAAATCTCTGTTATTAGTATAGAGCCTCTCTCTAAAAAACAATGAGTAACTTGTTTTGACAGTTTTATTGAGCACCAGGCAAAAATCATCAGAAAACTA
This sequence comes from Yasuhikotakia modesta, assembly GCA_036877545.1. Classification (NCBI taxonomy): domain Eukaryota; kingdom Metazoa; phylum Chordata; class Actinopteri; order Cypriniformes; family Botiidae; genus Yasuhikotakia; species Yasuhikotakia modesta. The sequence continues at coordinate 52,952 of JBAJNP010001107.1, forward strand.
TTCAGATCACAGAGAAAAGTAACTTAGATGTTCATCCGCAAGACAACGTAWCTGAATTTACACAAATATTTACACAAATTCCTGTTTAAACACTCACTTGGTTTCTGATGTGTGTATTGACTGTATGAACTTAAATAACCTTTTATTAAAAAAAGCCACAAGGCTTGTGAGAAAAATGTTTGGTAAAAAAACAGAATAATTTCTGTAATTACAAATCATATTTTCTGTTCTAGCATATATGTAATTATCTGTTATGTAACTTCTTCAGGGCAGTAATAAATACAAACAAAACTCAGTTTTATGATGTCCTTATATTTAAAAAAACAAATGTCTAAGAAATCCTGCGTTGTTTTTTAAACATAAGCACAAAATGTTGAATAACTGGTGAGTTTGCAGCCATCATTTATTCTAGGTCTTACGGTTCATATGACATGGATGCTGTTAAATCGTCACACAGAAATCTGCAGGGAAACATCCTGCCGGAAAAATAAAAGCAGCGCTGAGCATGTGATGCTGAAAACTGCAACAGAAATCAATGTTTATAAAAGTGTCACCTAGACTGACAGCGAGCTGCGTTCACGCCTCATGCGCGCACAAACACAAACCGCGTCGCCCGGATGGGAAACAAAGACGAAATGGATTTTATAAAATTGCTTGTCATCTAATGAAAACACTGTTTAAGACAATCTTCCCCCGGACGCCTGTTGCTGCTGTTGTCGACACTGAAAGTAACATTTAAGTTCGAGGATTTTTTTGTTTGTGTGCTGAAAACTCGACGACAAACCCAAACGTTGCATTTGGTATTCAGGTACAGTGGTGTGAGGAAACGGATCAATGTCTTTTCAATGCTCTGACAGCAGGGCTATAAAACAACACAAAATGTAAAAAACTTCAATACTTATTCTTTGAAAAGAAAAAAGTAAGACTTGGTGAGGGGAAAATGCTTTGAAATGTACATGGTGTCTCTGAGGGCTGTTATTACACACTTTTAGGTGAGATATCACCTCAGAGCTTGGACAATTTTAAGGTAGTGTTTTTTTATACCACTAACACAATTATATATTATTGTTACAGAACAACAGTTCAACCAGCCTCGCCAAACACTCACTATTGGTCGATTCAGAAATTGGCCTGTCAGACTCCTCAAACAAACAGATGTTTTGAAAGTTTCTCAGATTTGAAGTGTTTACACTTTTTTTGCTAGTCATTCTGTGACTGTGCTGGTACTTTATCTTGAACAGAGCATAACTGCATTTACTGACTACACAGACTTTGTATTTTGCCTGACATTTGCAGGCTCTGAATATTACATTTTAAAAACGCCCCTGATATTTTAGTTTGCCATGACTGTGGCAAATCTAGCACATTACTCTGGGATAGGAGAAAGTGTTTTAACTTTGAAATAATGCACACTTGACCTTTAAATGCTTCCCCTAGCGGCACAAAAAGTGTCATACACACTTCCCTCAGCCTCAAATTATGCTTTTATAGTTACATTCCTCAAAACTGAAATTTATTCATCTAATGCTTTGACATATATATGCAAGGTGCCAAATAGAAATATGGCAATAAAATGAGAATAATCGATAGACTTACAGCTTTGGTGGATATGCTAATCCGAGGGGGCTTTTGGCTGGCGTCCTGTACAATATGCTAGGAACTCCTGAAAACACATTTGGGTTCTGGACGCCTGCGCTTGGCCCTGATGTCATCTATGATCTCATGTTTTGGAGGGTGTGGAGATCATGTTGTGTTAGCAAGCGATGAGCTCATACCTACAAACGCCCATGATCATGTAAATGAGAAGCTCCACAAACGGTTCTCACGAGCCCGAGAGACTCTTGTAGAAAGAGAAAATAGGATCATTTCTTTTTAAAAACATCTTTAATAAGGTGCTAAAATCATGTATTTGCACAAACTCCCGTGCCACTTACAGAATGATTAATGGTCTCGCAGACATTACAGTGGAGTAAAGGACAAAACAAAGGTCACTGGTAATTAAGGCAAAGTTAATGACAGGTAAAAAGACAATCTTCTGTACAATGAAAGCTAAAGCGTTTCAGTTAGCAAGCTCTAAAACAGAATCGTGTGCTTCCGTGCAGATGTGAGAGACAGAATCAATTCAGCAACTCCATAAAATTCCTTCCCATCACAGATGACCATGAATCGGGTCTGGCCGTAACACAGAAGATCCACTGAGATCAATCTGAAATCCTACATCAGTCATCCTCTCTGGAGATCCCTCAAGACACCAAATGGCACATTTCCTCCATTCCAGCAGAGACTCCATCCCCTCCATCCCCTGCCACTGCGGGTGACGTAGCCCAGATTCAGATGCTGACACCTGTGGGAATGCTATGTCTGAGAGAGCAGCAGTACAGCGATGCTTCTGCTGCTCATGAAAGCAGAAATCTCTCCTCGTTACAGTTAAACAGAGTTCAGGGGTCAGATGTTTGGAGAGATATTGCACTCTTTGTTGCATGAGGTTACGCCACAAATTACAAATGGCCGCCTTACATGGCACTTATTGCTGGTGACTAGCGTTTTACTGCTCCAGCAGTCTGTAATGCCACGTTTAAAATGCTCTTCTGCAATAATATTCAGCCATAAAAACAGTTAACAGTCCCTTAATGTCAATATTAGTGTATTAATCCCAATAATGAGCAAATGTGAGATGTAACAAGTCAATAAATTACATTTAAATCCTCTTAAAACATGACAGATTGCATAAAATTCAATAAAAAACTCTGAAAGAACGCTTGTGCAACACCCATTTTGTGCATGCTACAGCTACAAACCAAAGCTAAGGTTGCGTGACAATGGCACAGACACAAACTGCTACCGTATTTCATGAATAGATGCATCTCTCCTGACCCAATATTTTACATGGCACATTTGGACCAAGCTGAAAACTCTAAGGGCTCGTGCGCTCACAGCATTAGCCACACCGTGCTATATTTGCAGGCCTACTAGTCAAATCCCAACAGGGAAAAAACATGGAGGGCTAAATTATCCTTTGCATAATATGGATTGATAGGGAAAACAGTAAAACGACATACACCACTTATTGACAGGGTTAACACGGGTCAATTAAAACTCGCATCACAGTCCATTCACAACTGACACTACAGAACTGAGCGGTCCCGGTCCACAGACGGCTGTAGCTCCCACCAGGCAACCAATTAAGCTTTTCTATAATTATCCATTAGGCCCCTATTAGATGTGGAGAGAACGCGACAGGGCCACTGCCAAATCAGTCAATGAGTCAACGTGTGCCAGTATCTCCCTCACATGTTGACAGAAGGTAAACACATAATTACCGCTGACACTTAAAAAAGGTTAAAAAAAATGAAGACAACAAGATACAATTAAAACGGAAAGCAAAAGTCAAGTACAAAGGTAAAGATCAACATTTCTCCTTCTGCTTCGACGGTTAGTCAACACCAGCCCTCACGTCACACAGCTGGTCTCATTTCACAATAACAACATCTTTCAGAACACAGATCTGTAAAAGTGAGCGGCACTTCTGTGCCCTTGTTTTTGTTTGCAGCAGTTCCCCAAAACAATCAAGACTCCTGTCGTCTGCTGAAAAGCAGCTCACGCCTCAGACAGAAACAAAGACGTCCAGATAGAGACGGTCGTACGACTCCCTGAAGAAGAGGAGGAGCAGGAGGCTGAAGATACAGGATCCTGTGAGACACCAGTTTAACCAGGACAGCTCTGAAAACAAACACAAGAAGCGCAGTTGAGTTAGAGATGCATTTTACCTCCTATTTCAGACACCCTAAAAATGTGACTGACTGACTGACTGTATGAACTTATTCTGAGTCTTTACTGTGACAGGAAGTTGTGTTCTATGAATGCTAAATGTTTTTGAAGTATAACAGCAGATAATTTGTTATTTGTATTGCTGGTCTGTGTGAAAACACAGAAAATATCAATATCTGGCCACAATTTGTGTCTAAAATGGAAGTAACACAAAATTATCTTAACATCTTAACATAAAAAAATTATTTTGACTTTCATTTTGAAAATTACAGATGCACAGCAATGTCTCACATGTTCTTTACTGTAGTTGCTTGTTTAACTATAACCGTAACCTGTAATTGGGGGAAAGCGTTAGGTTAATCTTGTACAAACACCTAACACAGGCCGACAACCACAACATTAACCCTAAACCTAATCCTGAAATCTGACTGACTGATGGACAGAATAAGAAGGAACAGATCTCACTCAGTGAAATCTCATTCACCATCTTCTGTTTAAAAGCAGTAACTAAAGTGACACAGTTTACAAACTGACAGATAACTAAATTCCCCCATTGTGACAGGCAATCCGTTTATCCTTTTTTGCTTACAGACATGAGACTGCAAAACATACAACCTGCATTTACAGACACTTCTGAGGGGTTTCATATTAAGGTTAAAGTAATATTACTATATGAAGTACAGACACAGAATTTTGCATGTAAAACTGAAAGCAGCCTGCAGCATCTATACAATTATCACATACAGCACAGGATCTGCAGACAGCAGCAGTTCTGTGACTGAATGTCTGGAACCAGCTGATCTGCTGAACACAACACAACACAAACAGGTCAAACACACAGACCCTCAGGGACACAGAAAGGTGCTTAATTCAATAGAGGTGGATTTCAATTTCAAGGCATTCAGTATTCAGATAACAGGTTGATCAATTGCCCCTGAAGTGAGAGATGCAATCGATGGCAGGCTGCTGTGCCCATTTGGGTAAATGATATGATTTTGCCATGCAGCGCAGTCAACACAATCAACACAGGCAGGTGGGACGGGGAGGACGGAGATGTGGAAGGGGGGACTGGTCAACTTAAGAAAGGGAGAGCATGGATTCTCTCCAACAGCTCTCTCATTAATCAGGCCTTACCAGCCCTTCAGCAGTGCTGTGGTGTAGCGGTAGGTTAATGGAGTTGTGTTTATCTGGCCATTATGTCTGTGCCGCACGCCCACCCCAGCCTCATCAATTTAAAACGGAGCAGCGTAACATAAGCAGGTGGGACGTATGAGCCGAATGCTAACGCAGGGAACGGCTCAGCCCTGATCACGCTCAGGTAATCCAATCAGACGTTTCCAAAATTCAAGAGTTGGCTACGCTCCCCCCTCCCAGGCTAATGGAAAGGACTTTGGACGCCGTGCACATGCAACCTCTCGGCAGGCCAGCGTCGTTATCAAGAATACAAAAGAAGTTGGCTTGAAAGATTCAATTTCTCTCCCTCTCTCACCTTTATTTGCTCTCAATAATGGCAGCAGGGCAATTATATTCTGTCTGTCAGTTTACGCAGCAGTCAGGCCGTTATGTTGCATTTCCTTCCTCTTAATACCTGACGGCAGGATGCAGAGATGTTGTTATTAAGGTTGCAATTTAGCCTGTCTTGTTTCTGCCATTGTCTCAAGGGCTGTAACGTGTTGAAAAGGCCACGGCAAGATGACAGCGTAAACAGGCCACTCGCCGCGACACACTCAATCTCTCACATGAGGAACAGCAGGACAAACGCGAGGACAGGGTGAGGGGGGGACGCATCTAAGAACCTGGTTGTGACAGGGCGGCTCCATGCCTCACTCGCCCACAGGGCGCCTCACTTCCTGTCAGCAGAGGCAAGGCGTCTGAGATGTTCCACTTATTGCTGTAATTATTCTTAATCGTTGCCCATTCAGCTGGCAGACTGACGGCATATTTCAGCTCGGTTTAACGTCTCTTCTGTCTGGCCCCTGAGCGGCGGCGTGACTGACAGTTTGCAAGCTCTTGTTTCCCCGTTAAAATTCAATCACACCTACATTTTGTGCATCTAATTTCGATTTGTTTACCTGGTTGGCTGGAGTCATTGACTGGGTTAACAGGTGCAACAGAACGCTGATAACTTAATAACCAGAAATAAGCCAATCATAAAAACGTGACGCTATGAGAAAACTGAGCTTAGATGCATTTTTAACATTGAAACATAAAAAACTACATTAAAACGCATATTTTAAACATTAAATTTAGGTGTTTACATAAACCAAAACATGCTAAAATAATAATAATAAATAATAAAAAATAAAGTATAATAATGAAATGGTATTTCAGTCAGGGCTTACACTGTACATTTGTTCCTCATCGGAAAACTATAACATTAATTGTGCATGTAAACGCATTCACAAATTGTGCATTTACAAAAACAAATGATGTTAATAAAGTCCAGCAAGCAAGGGATTGTTCATCTATGTGAATCCTCTTCTGAAAAAACAAATATACAATAAAAACTACAACAACAATATAAAACAACAACAGTAAAAATAATAATAAATGTTTTATAATAGTTCTTTCTCATGCGTACGTATGTCTGTAGGACAGACTGTTCACCCATCTGAGCAGAAATATTCCATACGCGCCTCTATGAATTTAAAACCGCTGTGCTGTTCGTGACCAGCTCAGCTAGTGAAATAATCAGCACTGTGCATTTACTCACCATTTCTCACAGCGTCAGTTCAGTGCTGAAAATCAATAGACATTCGGATGGACTGCAGTTGAATCGCTCTCTATTCATTTAGCTCTAATTCAAGAAATCTCTGCCCTGTTTCCACATATATTTCTGAGTCTGTCCATTTTTTTCCATCACAAGTGCAGAAGCTTCTTTTCACTCTTATCTATGAGTTAACTGAGTATGAGTTTCCCTCAGACACTGAAACTAAACAGTAGCTAAAAATTGTCACTATAAGCGCATAAGAACTTAATGAGGAAAACATTCTGACAGTTTTGCAAATAACCTGAAGTTACATTTTAGCACCCCGCTGTTTCACATTTGTATACATTTGGCACTGCAATCTGTCTATGCTTTTAAAATGAGCTTGCTAACCACCCTACTTTTAAACATGCAACTCTAACAGGAAGTAAATATTCTGAACTTCTACAAAGGCCATGTGACAATTTTAACATTTGTTTTGACAAACAAGGTCAACCTCAGACAGTAGAGGACATGATTTTTAAGGAGTCCAACAAAAAAGGCTCAATGTTCATATCTATATTTACAAGCTATTCACACTTTTCAGACTGACGGTAAATACACCAACCATGTCGATTTAAATGGGCAGCTGGGAAGAACAGCAATGCAAACTAAATGAAACGCATCCTTTTTACTCCATTTTAAATTGAATAGAAAGAAAGTATAAGACATCTGTGACTGTGCCATCGGTCAGAGGCGGCTGCGATGCTCGAACACATTATTTCTGTCTTGGGTGGCTGAAAAAAATGAAAACCTAAAAAATTAAAGCACATCTCTGAGGCCAGCACATTTCAGGATGAAACGACACTATTAAATATACACTGACATCATATCTATGCCATCATTTACATCCATTTTAGTAACAAAATGGAAAGAAACTCAGGTAATTACCAGACAACAACCAACAGAACACAACTGTAAGTTTTAACCAGGACTCAAGGGTTTTCTAACAGAGGGAACAGCAAACAATAAAATAACAGGCTTGTGTTTTAATGCCATGTATTGAATCATTAAAGGGGCACCATAAAATGTTTTGTTTTGCTGGCCCTTAGAGGCACCACATACCAGTTTATATTATGTCAGAACACACTGCATGCCACCCAATGGGCTTCATTTATGACACGCGAGCAGAATACATTTTTGCATTCGTATGCAAATTCTCACATTGTAGTGATTGCAACAATGAGCGTAAAAACGGTTTTAAAGGTGATTTACACAGAACTTCCTCTGCTTGCTTTAAGAACTTAAACCCTTACTGATATTTATAGGAACAAAAACAGTTTGCAAATGTTTGGTCCTGCAACCAAAAGTTATGCATCTTCATGTATTCCTTATATAATCCCACCCTGAACTCATGATGTGAATGTTGCTGTGTCAGGCTGACATGGATGTTTAATATAAAAAATAAGCCACGTTTATGATACCACTGTGTTTGCATTTAGCATCTACATATTAAACCTGGCTGTGAGAAAGTATTAAACACTGAGATATATAATATTACAGTTCGGCTCCAGAAGATTTTGAGCAGTTTGTACGGCAGAGAGTTATTATGTCAAGAGATGCTTTATGCCATTGGAGACAGTGAAAGATTGCTGGATGATTCTGATGAAACAACCAGAAATCCATCATCTCCGCAGCGCCCACACGCTCGCTGCCCTAAACAGAAACAAAAGTGTTCGAAATTCAATAGCAATGCCAACGCAATAACCTTCTATATATAGAGACCTCATTGTTTCGACGTTATTTTCAGCCCTGGTTCTGCGCTGGCAGGACCACTGCGTCTCTGACAGCCACACAAAAGCAGAACGAATCTCACGGCTTCATTTGGGACCGATAACCCAATCAGATCTGAAAGGATGAGCCCAGCTAAGCTCGCTCATCTCGGTTTAATCTTCTCCGGGGATCAACAGGAAGACATGGGAGTTTTCACAGCCGCTCCTGACAGCTGGGAGACCTCCAGTACCCGGCCTGCTCGTGAAAAAAAAGACCACTGTGAAATGACCGGTCCAGACGACTGAAATAACGCAGAGATGAGCGTGTCACAGTGGACACGTTGATTTGATGGCAGGTTTACACGGGATTTATAATTAAAACGATTGCAAAAGTATGGCAGATGTTTAACATTTTCTGACTGGAAATGCAAACCCACTCATTTCTATGCAGCTGCTTTGGTGTTCTGGGTAATTTCTAGGGCACAATATGTAATATACTGTCGCCCGCTTAGCTTTAGAACCCTAGATCCTTTTATAGTAATTGTTCTATTGAAAACAACAGCGGTACAGATAGATTGCGTTTCTACTGATTGATACACCTGCATCCTGTGGTAACCTGACAAAACAATGTCCACCAATAGAACGAGATGCAACAGAGCTTGAATAAAGCTGTCATGGACAACCCGTCAATCCACCTGCCGGGAACCTGAAGGAACCTGTCAGAACCGGCTCATGAATATTCAGCTAGGCTTCCATGCACACGGTAAGAAACAAGGGGATGTCAATCTCGAAGGGTTTTTTTCATCATTCTTTCAGGAAAATAACCAACGCTGAAGGTTAATCGCCATTCAGAAGGACAACGACACACAGCGGGTGAAGTCTGTCTGAGTCTGTCTGAGTCTGTACAACATCATATTATTATTTCAAGCCGTTCTGCAATCCTGTCTGAAACCACAGTGAAGAAGACAATAATCTAGTCATGAACCAAATCCCATAATGAACTGCAACAGGAAGCTGGAATACCCACAATGCAATGCAGCAGCACCATGCTCGCTTATTTTTCTCAGTTTGTCTTTGAAGTAAAAGGTTAAAAGAAAATGTTCAGGTACCTGTGAAGTAAAAGGTGAGACAGAACAGGAAAAGTCCAGTGAAGAGGTTGCTAAGGAAGGTGACCACTCCACAGGTGATGCCCTCAGGTACGGGGTAAACGGTCTCAATGAACAGCTCCAGGAAAATTGGCACACTGCTGTTGATGAAGATGCCCACCAGGATACAGGATGTGTAGAGAGTGGCTGGAGAGAAGAAAGAGTGTGGGCTGCATCTCAAACACATTTCCACAAGTCTATATATTTAACACACACAAACACACTAAAAGTTAATTACTTTCTTGACTGCATTACAATTTCATACCACATTGTTTTCTAATTCTACTAGTAGCAATGGCTCGCACCGTTTCTTTCTGACTTGTTGGCATAAGAAACATTTTTAAATATCTTTATGGTTTTGGAAGAAATTAATACCATTGTTCACCAAGGTGGCTCTTAATTTATGTGCAGTCAAACTTGTAAAATTGCAAATTATTTTTTCTGTTTGCTGACAAGGTGAAGACAAGCCCCATTTTCTGAAGTCATTACTTTAGCCTGCTAAGCAAACACTGTTACCTCACCCTTAAGTAATCATTCTAATGTGCTAATTCAGTACCAGTGAAACATTTTATTACTATTAGCACAATTGAAAATGGTTGTGTTGCTTAATGAAGTGTGGAAATCGCAATAAAACGTCTTTAGTTTCTAAGGTATTGATTGTGATTCTAAACTTTTAAATGGTAGCCGATTTATACCAAGAGAGCCCAAATAATAAGATAAACACACAAAAATGCGCTAATCGTACTGAAAAACTTATAACTAGCACTGGTGTTGAATTATTAAAAATTTATTGCACCTCAAGCTGGTAATACGACCACAACAAGGTCATCAGTCATTTCTTATATAATAATTGCTGTAAACACTAATATGAATATTATGAATATTAGTATATTAAATATTATTTATAGTGTTTACATATAAATAGGATTCTTCTGAATGGCTTGCCAACTAAAAAATTAAAGTTGCAAAAAATAAATCAGTACAAATTGTTATACAAACTGTTGCCAAATTTGCTCGTTGTCAAGTACAAGTTACATCATGGATTTAAAAGGTATTTTAAACAAAAAAAACCCTCAAAATCTGTCTTGAGAGAACTAATGCAAATATGGCATAAAAAAGGCATATGCAGAAGAAATGACGACAGCCCTGCTGAATAATTTAAATGTAATGCAAACAAGAGGAGGTACAGCGGTCACAATGGGAGGCAGGGGTCTGTTGTCAATTATTCCTTGCATAACGATTCTGGTGCGATTCACAAGCAGCTAGAATAAGTTCTGATGAATTGATGTTGGCACAACAAGGCCTCATGTTCATTAGCAAGCAGTATGAATCACAAGAGAATGCGGGAAGCCTCGGATTGGCGATGGGACGCGCGTGATGTAAAATCACGCCAGATGGAGAGTTTGCCCAAGAGCCTGTGAGCTCTGTCTGCCAGGAATCTGGGTAGGAACCGATAAAAAAACGTCAGGTGCCAACCATAAAATGATAATAGATGGAAATGTTTGAGCTGGCTGAACTGTGGGCATATGTTTGTTTCAAACTGGCTTCTCTGGAGCTCCACTCTCTTTTTCCCTCCACTGATCAGGACTTAATGAGTTCCTCAGGCTCTCTAACCGATGTAATCGCAGCTCTCCTATGCCGCCCGCCTGCCTACCGGGCTCCCCGCAGGCGCCGGTTTTGTGGATGTGCACGAGGCAGAACATATTGTCCTTCTCACCGCAGTACCTTTAGTGGAGGGCAGGTGAGTCAGTCTGGTTAGACAGGTGAGAGTGAACCAGGTGGCCGCCAAGGACGCCCCAGCAAACATCAGCACCAGAATGAGCTTCAGCATTCCTCGAATAGAGTCAGCAAACCTGAGGGCGAGAAACAAAAGAGAGAAGAAAAATCTGAGAAACTTAATCTCTAGTCATAGCTCAAAGGTGACAGAACGAAACTACAGACAAACTAAATTACTGGGTGAAACTTTTCGCAGATGTTATTTTGGGAGAGTGCAAAAAATGTTCTCTAATATTTCTGTCCCTCAGAAACATTCCTGCCGGTGCTCATTCACAAACAATTCTCAGTCTGGGGCACTTGATCTGCGTCTAACTTCATCAATGCTGACAAAGTTCTTTGGCGTTGTTTCTTCTCATCATTGCAGCAGGAACATCTGAGCGTCGCTAACATGACGGAGAGACGGCAGCATCTTTAGGGCGTGTTCTTCATCACCGTTCTTCACAACATAGATGAAACCTGTCACAACAGAACCACTTTGTTGCGGCGCTACCTGTTATGTGTTCTGTTGATGTTGCAAAACACTTTAAAAGTTTTGTTTACGGGCTTCTGATTGCTTTTTTAGGAATGAGACACACTGAAATCCTCTAGGGAGAAAAGTGGGTGAGGGTGCACAATGAAATCAGGACATGTTGCAGATTAGATTCAAACCTATAACCCTTTAAGTTTGTGTTCGGTTTGTTGAATCTGTTGGGCAGAAATGGATGACGGCATGCTACCAAATCAAGTAAACCCCTCACAGCGTGTTCTTCTCCATCTGAGAAGCAATGTCACCCCTACATCCCAAGTGTTGTCTGACAATTACAATCTGTGCAACGGTTTGTCAGGAATCTCAGCATCCGCCCAACTGCTCATCATTACCCCCAGGCACAAAGCGTTAATTGACCTGCAGAGAAAGACTCTTCGTCCCGTCTGGTCCATCAACACCACAACACCAAACGTGGACGAGTCTCTGATGAGGACAGCGGCCGCTATATCCGCCTCCAAGATGACATCAATTAGAACGTGTGGCCATCGCCCCTGCGGCTCAATTTTAATGCATCCATTTTTCTCAAGCATGGAAGTGGCCCACAAGGGCTGACAGAGAAGAGATGGTGCATAATAACTCACACTAACGCGTTTGCCTCATGATTCGTGGAACGAGGGGGTGCCGGTCCCCGTAACTCACAGGGGCCCATTAACGTAAGATCACACGCCAAACAACCACTAATAGTGTCGCAAAGGAGCGCCGTAGAGATGCAGCCGGGCATCTGTTGCTTCTTCTAGCGCTTTCTCCCAACAGAACAGACCAACTGACAAAAGCAAACTGGTAAAAGAGCAAAACCAACCGGCAGGGTGTTCACATGCTTTAATCAGCTTTATTCCCATTTGGCTTCTGGCTCAGGGCGCATTTGACTAAAACACAAAACTAGAGCATCTCACAGGCCTTCATTGATGTCTTTGAACCCGCTTTGTAACTACCGTAACAGCTTGTCCTAACCCCAAAACCAATGTGGCAACTGATTAAAAGTGGAGTTTTCCTAATTAAAGTTTTGAAAAGGCAAAACCTGGCTGGATTTTCTGATTTGGCCCTCCAACAAACACTGACACACCAGGGACAATCATCTCGTAGTTTCTGCAGACAAAAGTTCGCTCTCTCTCTTAATGGAAGCATCTTAATCATTCTGTGCGACGTGACCGTTTCATTAGCATTTTCGCCCACTGATTTTAATAAATTAGCAGAAAGAGAGCAAATTAGCTTAGGGACCTGGGAGCATCCAAACCACCCCGAAAAAATGTGGCCAAAACATTGACACAGTCAGAGTAAATCTCATCAGCTTCTTTCCACAAATATGAGCACTGTTTTAAATGCTAAGTTGCCCTGGAAACACTCATCATAAAACATCTGAAAGCTTCACTAACTCTCCAGTAATGTCAGTTAGCATTTGTTGTGATATAAGTTATATAATAGTACAAACATTAACAGTCTTTAAACAGTTTTCCCCTGTGAAACGCAGCCTTTTGGTTCCAGGAAAACAGGCCAAAAATATTGATGATTCATCAAGTACGCAGCCATATGCAGATATAGGCCCCTACACTCTAAAGCTACATAATGCCATAGAGGAACCATGTTTTGGCAATATTGTTTTATAAAGAACCTTTCATATCCGTAGAACTATTCTGTTTCACAAAAGATTATTTGTAGAGGGAAAAGGCACTTTAGACTATAAACAAGTAAGAAATGTTTCTTTTAAGAACCTCTGACTTAATGTTTTTTGTAGAACCAAAATGGATCTTCTATGGCATCACAGTGAGAACCTTTATTTGTAATAAAGTGTAAAAGTACCTGTTACAAAGTCAAAAAGCAATAAATCTTTTTGCCTGTGAAATAAGTAAAAGCTAACGACTATAAAACAAAGAATTAAAAAGCTCTTCGATCCAATGTCTTTGTCCCATCCAAACCTGCTTCAGTAAAAGAAAGTTAATTTAAGTTAATATCCACTAAAAACAAACAGGTTAACATTCTTCTGTTCAATGTCGAGTAAATAATGACATCCTCTTATCAGAGTCATTGCTCACCTTGCCATGGCAACACCAAAGACGCAACCTCCAACAATAGACCAGAAGCCAATCCAACCAGCATCCACCTGTGAGAGAGCAGAGAAGGTCTGATCAGTGGGGATTATTCTCTGCTTGTGATGCTGGACAGCTTTCATGGAGCCGCCAGAGAGTGAGTGAAGCCAGGGGCGTCTGCGGCGTGAGCAACGATGTCAATCAGACCACAGAATAAACTGCCAGACATCATGCTGTCCACGATCGCGTCTTTGAAGAGGCCGAGAGAACTGCGGTTCAACAGCCGGGCTCAGCTGACAGATGGACAGTATCAGGTGTGGTGCTGGTGAAAGCCTCTACCTTACAGACCGATACCGGCTCTTCTGTGAGGACTAACTGCAGTATTGTACATGTCATGTATACTTTACACAGAACGCTAATACAGAATACAGACTGTGCAATAAATGCCCATGACTTTCCAAAAAAGTTTATTAAGTAAATTTAAACATCATTTGAGTTTTTAGACTCAAAAACGTTTTAGATTAAGAACTAGAGTCAGAAAAGATAAATGAAATTCACTAAATAATGTTGTTTTATCATTTCCAAGCAAATCATTTGGTTGTCTCTTGGGTGAGACACTCCATTAATAAAACATGTTAAATATTAATTAATTTAATTAACATTAATTTAGACAGAAATCTCAAAGTCTGATTCTCCTCAGATTCGTCTCAAACCATCAAACACAAAACAATCTTCCTGAACAGCCAATCACAGCAATTCATGACACCCCACCCCTGGAGCAGAGGGCATTCATTCACTACAGCACCTGGGGAGCAATCGGGGGTACGGTTTTTACTCATGAGCCCCTCGGTTGTCTCTTGGTGGCATCCAAACCCAAAATCTTGTAGCTACAAATCTGACTCTTTAACCATTAGGCCACAACTGCTCAAAAAGCAAAGGGTTTGCTAAAACAGACATTCTTAAAGCCATTCAACAGTTACACCTAAAGTTTCACTCATGTTTCTAAGCATCTTCAGTTTGGTGTTGACTTTCCAAGGACAAAAGATGTCTGCCCAATCGGTGCCCAGCCACTGTGCGCAGGCTTGATGCCCACTCTCTATTAATGAAGCAGTTAGACAAGAGTGATTAATGTAGCGGAGGACACTGCGCTTAAATGATGCTAACAACTATTGTGAGCCTCTTCCTGCCTCAGGGCTCAGTGTTTCACTCTCAGTTAAGATTGCTGATGTTGTTTAGTTGTCTAGCTGTTTCTAAACTCAACAGACTTAACAGAAACGTTAGGGAAACGTTCTTGCGACCTGAAATTGTTAGCCAGGTCTATCTTCAGCTTGCAAGGTTTACAATCGTCTGAAGATGACCCAGTTAATGGAACTAAAGGACACGGAAAGTTAATCTTTATCTCTACAAGCCTGTAATTCAAATAGGCCCGGATTGTTGATGATTGCTCTGGCCCATAACGCTCGTATTTCAGATGCAAATGTGAGGGCCGTGAAGAATCAGAAACTCTGAGGTGGAGAGCTCATCTCATTACGCTGTGGTTTGGCCCATCAAACATGGAGCACTTTTGTGAGTATGCAAATAAAGGCGTCTTAAGCATGTATGTTTGATTAGATTCTGATGAGCTGTGTTTGAGAGGATGCTGGAGAGGATATCTTCGTGTGGATAGCTAAAAACCATAATTAGATGTTTTAACAACTTGTTTTGAAGTCCAGAGTAAAGGCCTGCCAGTTTTTAATGAGTATGTATAGAAAAGGCAAACAGATTTCTGGCATTTGGTCTGAAACGGTCAATACAGGGTCTGTGTTTGTATACACAGAGTTGATTATAAGTCAATGTCCTTTTCATCCAGTGAAATTACATTTCAATAATTAAGCCGATAAAAGGAGATTTGTACATGTCTGATAAATGCAATCTGAACAACCCAGGTCCTTAAACATATTGGAACACAAGGTATTTGCCCACAATGAATAGCTCTTTCTACGCTCACATTCATTCATGAAACTCTAGAGTAGTTTAATTAAAAATTAGAAGCGTCTTTTTTTGCATTAGTGTTAGGTTAACTCAAAGGGGATTTTAATTTTAATTGGTTCATTACACTTAAGGTGAGGTTAATTCACAGTAAAATGAAAATTCTGTCATTATTTTCTCCCCTCATATCATTTTAAACCCGTTATGACTTTCTGAGCAACACAAAAGGAGTTATTTTACAGAATCTCTGAACTGCTCGTTTCATTACACAGGTGGCTACATAATAAAAAGCAGGGCGGCACAATATTGAAGATAAATGTGATATTCAATGCGATAATGCTTTACGTTTGCAAAACAAATAATTATATTACAATATTAAAAAAACTAAAAGGATATAACAAACATGTTTCACAGTCTGCCTTGAAAAACAAGTAGATTCAAACAAGCATTTGTGTGCCGGTCTCACTGCAGACCTAAAACTT